>SSNS01000143.1:1031149-1182050 GCA_006937985.1 Aphyosemion australe
AGGAGCGGGGATGCCGCTTCGGGAGCCGGGAGGAGCGGGGATGCCGCTTCGGGAGCCGGGAGGAGCGGGGATGCCGCTTCGGGAGCCGGAAGGAGCGGGGATGCCGCTTCGGGAGCCGGAAGGAGCGGGGATGCCGCTTCGGGAGCCGGAGGGAGCGGGGATGCCGCTGCGGGAGCCGGAGGGAGCGGGGATTCCGCTGCTGGAGCCGGGACGAGCGGGGGTTCCGCTTCTGGAGCCGGAGTGAGCTCCTGGACCTCCCGAGCCAACTGGTGTACCAGGGGAGTGAGGATCTCGACCTGGGACATCCGGAGGTTGATTAGGGCCCGAAGCCGGACCACTTCGGCCTGCAGGCAAGCGAATTCCACTGGATCGTCTGCTGGCTCGATCCCCGGGTCCGGAACCGGCTGACCTGGCAGGTGCAGCTGGAGCTGGGCCTCTGTGCCAGGCAGTGCAGCTGTGGAGGACCGGCGTCGTTGTCTGGCTCCTCTCCGTGTCCCCCTGCTGGGTCCTCGGTTGGGTCGAGTCATTCTGTCACGAACGTGCGGGTGGAGGTGAAGATGAGGACCCAAATGCAGGTGAGGCGGGTGAAAAGGTTTTAATATGAAAAAGGAACATACAGGACTGACTGGAACACAACTGACAACTAACAATGACTCGACCAGGAACAGAAAACAGGCAGGGCTTAAATACATGAGGAGGAGAGTGTACTGGTGATTAGGAGACGAGAGGCAGGTGGGACCAATTAACCTGGACAAAGAACTAAACAGAACAGGGGAGACAGGACAGAATGTGACAGTGAAAATATGGCTGTGTTTACCAAATGAAAACATGTGTTCCATTTTGTTAACATGTTACAAGATTTGATGGCAGAATTGTTTTGCAAAGGGATGCCAAGGTTTAGCAATTTGTGTGTGATGTTTGGGGTTTTGTGTTTGCAGTTTTGAAAGAAACGTACAGTTTCGACAAACGCGTTTTAGCAATCGAAAAAAACTGTAACATCCAGGAAACAGCAGAAAACATCTCGACTAGTAGAAGCTAACTGTTAGCATTAGCAAACTCTACCACACAGCAGAACTCCTTCAGGCTTGTTTTATTTGTGGAGATAAAACATCAACGTTGCAAAACAAATGGAGTCAGTGATAGTTGTGTTGATGTTATCCATTCAGAGGTTCTGCTCCCTTTTCCTCTGGTTCACTTCTACTTCCTGAAACAGGAGTGCCAGAGTTTTCCCCACAAAGATCGGCTCACAAGACATTCATTACAGTTTTTCTCAATTGCTAAAACACTAAACCCTGTTGTCTGAACCAAATGCTCAGTTGCTTGAACCCACTGATTGAATCAATCACTCTTTTGGCAAAACCATCAGCACGTTTCACCTGTTTAGACACCACTTGCCAATAGGGCCGTGCGATTTCACGATATAAGATCGTTAAGAATTTTAATGTAAAGACGATCTACCAAAGCTCGGAGATCGTAGAACCGTGTATTTTCATTCTATCACCCGTCTATGCCATTATTTCTGAACGCGGCACACATTTGTTTTGTTTTTTTTCTCAGCCGAGTCACGCCATTTGCTAGTCTGCTTCTGTCGGCACGACAGACACACCGATAAACCAATCATAACTTTAGGCAGCGTGTTGGTTTGTTTAGCTGGGTGCTCGGTAGAGATGAGGAAAATAATCTAATCGATGCATTAAGATGATGACAAACAATTATGAATAGTTGAAGAAGAACACCATAATCGATTGTAGCGCTAGCCACTAGCACTAGCCGCTAGCTTGCTCCGTCTCTAAGCGCTAATTACATTCTCACGCGTCTGCTCAATCAGGAAACCTCTGGGTCAATGTTCTGCTCTAAACTTTGCATTTGGCTTCGTGTCTTTTATTATTTGGGGACGTTCGTTCGTATTTTAGCGAGCCTCTTCACCGTGGCTGCCAACGGAGTTTGTTTATCCTGAGAAGAGACGGGCCAAACCCCTCCCTCGTAGGAAACATCTACGGAGAGCAGCAAGTCCAAAAAGGCAATGAGCGTAATTCTCTTGTATTGGATGCAAACGCAAACACAACATGAATTTAGATAGATTGTTTTTCTCTGGACAAGAATTATTACTAATATATTTTGGATGATAGGCTATGAGCCACCTCTAAATAGATAAATTATTTTTCATTAATTATAAAAATATAATAAATAAAAGTGCCTGTGGGACATTTGAGACATGCCATTAAACAGAACTTGGTCCATTCTCCAACATTTCTGAACTTATTTGTTCAAACAAATAAATAAACTAAGCCCTGGAACTATGGCATAAATATTTGACTCTAAAGCTACTCCAAAGACATTAAAAGCTAATATATGAACCCATTATGGATTTTTAAATGGAAGGTATTTTTTGTTTGATCATGTTTATTGTAATAGAACAAATTTACAATTTTTCTTTCCTAAATTAAAACAAGTGTTCAAACAGTACCCTGTCTGAAATATTTTATCATATTTTCTGTGAAGGGGTATGCCTTTAAATTTATCTATTTTATTGGTAAATAACTTCCAAAATGTATGAATTGTCGAAATGGAAAAAATCGTGATAAAATCGAGATCGTGATTTTGCAAAAAATAAATCGTGATATTATTTTTTTTCCATATCGCCCACCCCTACTTGCCAACACATTTTCATTATGATGCACCTGTGCTGCATAATGGTGAGCACAGGTGACAAACGTCAATCACAAGTAAAGCACTGGAATCACCACTTGAACACAACTAAAAATTGATCCCACTTGTGGCTAATGATGTGAGGGATCATACTCAGTGCTTCATCCTTATAGATGTATTCATGGGGTCTTTCCACTGCATCCAGTTGAAAACCCCTCTGTAGAAATAGATCTAGTTTTGTAAGTGATACAGAAAAAGTGATTTAGGCCACAACAGTCTATCACTAAGTAATCAACATTGAATGTGTCTGGATAATATGCTAACCTGTACTGGAATCTTTGCTCTTTACACTTACAGTAGTATTTGTATATTTTTGTACTTTATTTTTATATGGGCTTACTGTACACTAGTGTCAAACGCACAAGATTTCTGTTTTGTCTTTTTGTACAAATGCTAAATGCTCAGTTATTTTTGTTTTGCAACATGCATTTCACCTAAACATTTATTTCTCCAGCTTAATGTCCTGAGCATTGTGTTTTCTATTTTTCTACGTAGTGTTTAGTGACTGTTCAGTAGTGACTGTAATTTTGATTGACTCGGGGCACGATTTGACGACATAGTTCAGTTTTGAGCACAGATTGAACTGTTTTGAGGTGAAAGTTTGGTTTTGCAGGAATAGTCTGAAGTTTTGGGGATTTAGCTTGAAAATTGGGTTTTGTGTTCACAAGTTAGAGAAAGGGAGAGCAGCTTTCAAGAAACGTGTCTTAGCAATCGAGAAAAACTGTAATACTAGAGATTGCTGCAGATGTATTGAAATTTTGAGTGAATGTGGTATTTAATAAAAAAATATGACTGTTATGCCAGTATTAATGTAAAATATGTGATGTCTTTTGCTACTGAAAAGATTCTATGAATGCACCAAAGTGTTGTGCTTGTTTTTCCTGTTCAGATCTTGATTTGGCATGAATCACTCTGTCTACTGCTTCATTTTAGATCCACATATCATTTCTCTATAAAGGTATAACAGCTCGATGGTCATTGACCTGCATGTTTTAGAGGTCATTTGCTGCTCCAGCACACTTAATTCAAATCATTTATAACCAGGACTGCACACTGCTGCTTTTAATTTCTGTAATTTATACGTTTGTGCATAGTAAGATAAGATCATCAAGTTTCCCTTTCCCCACCTTTTTTGGTTAGTTACACAAAGATGTAGGTAGACACAGCCCAAAGGCTGAAAAACGCTCTGGATTTCACTGCTCAATTTATGACCACCTACTTGCAAGTAAGCTGACTAAAATTAAACGTTGCTATTTCAGCATCGTAAATCAGAGGTGTGTTCGTCTGTGGAATTAAATTCCCTCTTTGCAGTTCTGTACTTTTAATATACCCTCACATTTGATCATTGGCAAGAAGAAAAGTTAGGAAAAAGGCTGTAACTTGATAAAAATGCTCTAACCATTGCACTGATCTGTATATTAAAAAAATTTTGGTTTTCACAAATTTGAATCTCATTAAATGTTTTTGCACAACTTTATTTAAATAATAATAAAAAGATTATGTTATTTAGTTTTAGCTTAATAAATAGTTTGATGTGTAACTACGGAAGCAGGCGTGTATCTCTGCTGATGGGTGTCCTTCTGCTGACATTCAGCCGCTGCTATAGGTTTGAGTTTAAATAATGTTCCTGTGGGGTTGGAGGAATAATGGTGTGGACTCTCGTGACATTGCGTCAGTGCCAAGGTGACTGACTCGAGGACTGATTGCTCCCTCCGTCTCTCTCCCTGTCCATTCCCCCTTCTCACCCTGTCAATACGCATCCTCTTGTCTGATGGAGTCACATCAGGGCAATGCAGCTGACACCGTGGTGTCTTTATTTCCTGCAGCAATCCTTTTACAACACACATCAGTGGTGATTAATACACTGACAGCAGCCAGGAGGTTAACCCCCTGCTGCCAGCCAGCTACTGTTACTGACAAACACTCTACTCACCTTACACACTTAACTGCACTTTGCCACAGCTTCTTTTTTGACATGTATGTTTTTTGTATAATCACATAGGATTTAATGATTGATGAGATCAGGTGATTTTCAAAAACTCTTTTACATAAACTAAATTGTTAATCCCACTTGCAGCTGTCTGTGCAGATCTTAAACTGGCGGTTTTGCCATTTAAATTTATGGCACCCATTATGCAAGAATTTTACATGCCCAGGTGTTGCATCTTTTTGCTTCAGGTAGGGGTTACTTTGATTTATTAATACCCACGGTTTCATCTGCTAGACAATCGATGACATATTGTCACCGGGGCAGCTTGTCTCTCCGTCTTTAACAGCTGTGACAACCTGTGTGTTATTAACTCCTTGGCTGATTATGCAGAGACACAGACTGAATGTGCGAGCGTCTGCAGGGCGAGATTAATGCTTGTAAAAGCCAATAAACAGCAAATCATAGACTTGAGGCTGAATGTGGATTTTCTCATTATGGCTCATCAACACCTGCTTTAGAAATCTCATGATAGAAGAGATAAGTTAGCAGTCGTCAGGGGTGATAAGACCATCTGGGTCATTCAAAGCCATATGTTCACACTTTGTCACTGTTGAAAAGGTTCTGGAAAATACTTTTTGTTTGCTGGTGAGGTGTGCTCAATAGCTGCACGGCCCTGCAGCTTTACTTGTCAGTCCAGGACAGATCTAAATTAGGCAGATTTAGTTATTCAAGTGTTTAAAGAGCAGGTTCACTGAGAGAATGTTTTTTACTTGCTATTTTTAAAATAGACAATAACTCACTCTGAGTTTCAGATGCAGGCTGAACATGAACATAGTCTTCTACCCCTATTTACTGCATTAGCTGCAGAAAGAAAATAGACAGGGAACTGCTCGGGTCAGAAAAAGCTACACAGATCTACGCCACATTGAAAATTAGCATTCATGAACTCACCCATCTTATCTTGCGACTCTGTTGGTTTTTGCAGCCAGGAGAGAGTAGAGAACGTCTCAGCTAGTAGAAGCTAACCGTTAGCATTGGCAACTCCACGACACGGCGGAACTCATTCAGCGTGAGATAAAACATCAACGTTGCAGTCAGTGGTAGAGTCGTGTTGCTGTTAGCCAATCAGAGGTGAGCTGTCTGAATATCATGAATTACGAGTAAGTGCCGTGATATACTTGCTGTTTAGCGACGCGTACGCGTGTTTAAAATGGCTGCCGCGCGTTGCCATTTTCTCCAGTTAACTTCTACTCCCTGAAACAGGCGCGCCAGAGCTTTTTTCTCAACAGAAAATAAGTCACAAGGCATTTATTTATAATAGAGACCACTGCAAATGTATAAAAAAACGAGTGAATGAGAGCTTTAAGAATGCCAGTGCAGATATTAAAATACTAAACACTGGTTTTAAGGGAGATTTTTAACAGTGTATTCTGTATACTACTGACATTTAATCAGTAGACATAAACAGAATTTAGACATCCAGAACGCAACCCAGAAGGTAAGAGAAAACAGGACGATGCACCCAGTGTCTTCTTCTGTTGTTGAAAAGTGAAGCTTTGACATCGTTTGTGCTCCTTTTCTTTACTCTAAGGAGGCAGGACTTAAAACTTGTGATGGAGCCAGCCACTATGAGGTGTCCACTTTGTTTTGGATTCAACTTTCAGGTAGAACTTTTTATTAATATTTGTTAAGTGGAAAGTAACTCAGTTAAATCATTTTCTTTTCTGTTTCTGGCCCATAAATGAAACAGTTTATTACACAATATTCATGTCTGTAAAAAACAAAATCTGTCTTTTTTTGCAAGGTCATTTTTGCAAAGACAATACTAAAGAACGTCCGACACAACACATTGTCCAGAAGCTACAAGCTTGTTTGTCTTCACACGTTTCAGTGCGAGTCAGCAGGATGTGGTCCAAAGGTGGCCCAGTTATAGCATCTCCCCTCAAGATCCCCAGACGCTGCCCCCACTTCTCATCATTAACTCTCACACTCAGATCATAATTGGAGCTCCTTGCAGCAGTAGACGAATTCTGAATCAGGCCATATTTTCTACGTTGTCATTCTAATTATATAATCCAAGGAAAGATGAATCAGGTTGGGTTTGAGTTGGCTACCTCTACGGCCGAAAAGTGGTTTTATGTGTCCACTCGACACTACAGGAAACGATGAGCTTATAGCTGAAGCTACTTTTAGTTCTGTCTCATAGCTCCTAGCACAAAGTGTAACACACTCTTAGAGGACTTTGTCGTGACTCATAGTAGGACTTAAGCTGTTAAGTCCTACTTTAGCCCCTGCTCTTCAAGTAACAGACAATTATACCCTTTTCTTGCCATAAAAAAGGACATGTTAATTGGATTTGACAAGGGCATATTATGCACAACAAATATGCATAATTTGGCAAAAATGGAACAGAAAATTGGAAATAAAGGAACAAAGTAGATTTACATGGTTGGGTAGTCTGAATGTCTGGTATCATATTTTCTCTTGCCGCCTGCATAAAAAGGCACAGAACTGTAACAATGGGTATCGGTGGAGAGTGCTTTAAAGTTAAAGCTGATGGATGGCTTGTCAAAAAAAATAATTGCACTGGTTGGAAAGTGGGTCTGCGTGCTTAGAAGGGGGAGAGGAGGATCCACAGAGAGGATGATGGGAAGTGACAGTGGTCTGTCAAGACGCAGTGGCTGCCCAGAGTAGTGTGAAACCCCAGCTAGAAGGTGGCAGAACAGAGCGGGCTGTCAGAGCAGGAAAGTGCCTTTAATACATTGAAAAGAAAAGGAATCCGCCTGTCAGACCTGCTCAGCCAGTGGAGGGAGGAAGAGGGAGTACGGAGAAATAGGTGTAGACATGGTCGAGCTGGCCTAGGCCCAGCCTCGCCACTGGCCTGGCTACAGGTACAAACCATGAAGCCGACTGAGATGGATTGTCAGCTGCTTGTGGCTGCCTCTGCTTCCAACTAGTTCCTTTTTGCCGTGACAATTCATTAATCAGTTTGACAGATGTGGCCTTATTACATGGAATATTTGACACTTGAGCAATTGGATTGTCTGTTGCATCTTATTATAAAAGCAATTCAAAGTGAATTCTTGAGTTCTTGCTGTAATTCACAAAAGTCTGTTACCATAAACGTGCCCTGCACTGACCTGGAGCAGCCTTACGCATGTCTAACCACTTAGAAAAAACAAAAACACCATGCTGCTCAGTCAGTCCCTCCATTCTTCTCCGATGCGTGATATAAAATCGTCAGGTTTTGATTTGAGGGATGATATATAGACCGACCTAACAAAGGATCAAGTGGCCAGTGAGACAGACAGCTAATAGATGGAGAAGCAAGAGGAGCCTCATTTAGAGAGGAAGGGCCATCTGTGCTGCCAATATGACAAAAGAAAAGTCGACAGGCATTGATCCGCACTCACAGATGACAGTTTAAAAATTCAGCAATAATCATGACAAATGAGGAGAGGCACCACAGGCAGAATATTATCAATAATCAGCGGCTGGGAAGAAATGCCAAGGTCAGAGAGAAAAGGCTACTGAAGTTGTCTGCAGGAGTGGACTGTGCCAGGTGATATATTGGTAAAGATAGAAGGAGAAGCCTTTAAAGCAAGGTAGAAGTTGCTAATTAAGTTTGGGATCCCACTGGGACAAGAATGTCCCTCAATATGGATTCCTTGCAAGAGCCGACTGAATGCCAAGGGCAAAGAAACCATTATGTAACGGAGTTTCTGGTGGCTTTGATCCCTCACAAGGGAGCTGGTGGATGGATTTAATATATCAATAACTCAATCTCTTTTCAAAGGAAATCTGAAGAAGGCTGAGGCATTAGGAACATCATTTTTCATGACAAGTCAGTGTCAATGTGAGATCCAGTTGGAGGGATTTATACGATTTTGAGTCACCTGTCACAGTCAGGGTCACGATGGAGAAGGGCAGCTTGCGTCAGTGCGACTTTTGTTTTTTTGTTTCAGACCAACGAGTAGATGTAGAGTCTAGAGCTGCAGGTCTTGCCTCTGGAGAGAAGAGCACGGCGCTCTCTTAAACTCTCCAACTCCATTGACCAACAATTCAATACCAAAAAGTTTTAAAAGTGCAAGCAGACCTTTTCACTCTGATTTCTAGTCTTCCCGATTTAACACCACTTTACAATAACACTACTCTTAGAAATAACTAATTAAAGGTCAGAGGTCACTCTGGTTACTTGACTAGGACTTGAGCTCATATACTTGAACCTGATAAAATCATAAAAGATCTAGACCTGACCTGAATTTTAAGACATCACTTGGACTTGAAAATACGTAATATGTTACACAAAGTGAGCAGGTGTCCCACTTTCATAAACACACCTTTACAAATGTTTACTGAAAATTATTCATTACTATTTCAGTGTTTGCAAAAACTTTTCAGCCACGCCTGCCAAACTGGCAGACGTGAGAGCGTCTCACGCAGGACATTTTTGAACCACGTAGGACAATGTCCTCGCAGGCTTCAGATGTGTATCTATTTAATAGTGGGTATTGTAGTGACCTCTGACCTTTATATATTATACATATTTTTATTGTGACAATAATCTGTTGACATAATTTGAAAAAAGAACCATCAATGTGATTTTCTGAAAAATTCAGAAAATGAGGATTAGACAGTCCCTCTGCTTAGAAAATTAACCAACAGAGTTTATCAGGGAAATTATTAGAGATCATATAATTATTATAAATTATTATGAAACACCAGAAACAACATATTATATATGAAAATATTTCTAAATATTGTAATGATCCATAAGGGCTTTTTGTGACTGATGCTGTAGCCTGATGTTACTGTTCCTTTAAGAGACGCTGTGGCTGCTTGAGGTGAAACTGGAAGTTGGAGATGAGGGTTTATCTCAGCTGTTTGTTAAAGTACTCTAATAAACTGCTGTTAAGGACAAAATGTCATTCTGTCTGACGATTTAGATCATCACAATATCACAATATAAAGAAATGATCTTTTACTTGGGGGGGGGGGGTGACTGTGCCATGGTCCCCGAAATGCCTTGAAACGGCCCTGGGTGTGGGACTGAGTTTTGAAGGTGATCTGAATTGTATCAAATAAATAAATATTACATGATTATAAATTACTATTATTATAAAATTACTAACGTATAGTGGGATATATCTGCCTACATTTTTCTTTTCAAACACTGTTTTGTTTTTTATGCGACTATTTTCCTGTCCTGTTTGTCTCTTAGCTGCATCTCCTCTCAATCCTCCAGAAAAACTGCTGCCTGGCTTCTTACTTTTCAACTCACAAGTTACTTTTGAAATTAGCAGATCAAAAAGATCCGTCGACCGCAAAAATAGCGGAATGTGCGCTGCGCAGCCGCACCAGTGAGGTCACGTCACCGAAGCACGGGAGATGATCTCTGCAGCAGCGGAGCGCGTCAGGCACACATGAAAGACAGAAAGTATGAGCAAACGTGAATGATCGTGTGTTATTTATGTTTTTTTTGGTGGCGCCACTTTGAGAATGTTACTGTGGCCGTGTGCAGGACGCAGCTGCCCGGCGGAGCGCATCAGTAATCAGCGCTCTGCCTCCATCCTCTCCGCCCAAAAGAAGACCCGGTGTGCTGAGAATCCAAATAAATAATGTAATATGTGTAGAAACTAGATCTTTTGAGGGGGAAGCCAACAAACAGTCTGCAGTTTTCAGGAAGTTTATCTTATTTTGGCACGTTCAGAGAAGACGCACGGCGTCGGTCATAATGTCCGACGATTTAAAGTTTTTCGTCGGACAATATTAAATCACGTCGGTAATGTCCGACTGTCCGACGTGTTTTCGCAAACACTGCTATTTTGCAAACAAATGGCATTTTTAGTCATTGTGTGATTAGAACTGTTTGTAACCTACACAACTATGACTTGATCCCTTCTTTAATTAGTTTTTTAAGCTCTTATTAATTAAAGGTTGAATATGGAACACGGACACTGTAGCGACATCTAGTGTTTCGAGGTGGTACTGCAACAACAGAACTAATTTTCCAGCTGTCGGGGTGTTGGTTCACTGCAGATACGTGAAGTGACCAGCCAGCACCATGTCCAGTGATGAATCGTACAGGGTAAGGACTAATTTCTACTACTAAGTTTATTTTACAACAGTATTTACCGTTAGAACATCTTCTGGGCTCAGAATCAGCTGCTTGACTTGTCGAGTCCATCATTTTACACAGTCCCAGCCTTGCCTTGCCGAGGGGACTTTTTACAGCAACGGTCCCCTCTAGTGGCTGGTAGATGTAACCATAAACCCAGTGTCGTGCCGTCAAAATAACATTTTGATTATTATTGTTTTAAATCTAGCTTTTAAAGGAAAAACTGTACATTCATTCTGCACACCTCTAAACGCCCCAAGGAGGTTGTTTTTTTTTAAATATAGCTTTTTATTAAATTGTTCCATATTCAACCTTTAAGCTCTAAACACATTATGAACCATCACAGTTACAATTTATTTAACAAGGGTAATAAAAAAAAACTAAAAAAAAAAAAGTTTTTTCTTGCCAAATACTGTTTGTCTGCTTTTGTGAATGAAAAGTGTTTTATAAAAAAACTCTTAAACCCACACTATGCAACGTTTTCACATTTTTAAATCGAGTTCTTGAGCCAGTATGTGCTAAAATGACCATTTACAGGGTTAATGAAATGTCACTCAGACCCCCACCGCCCTCTGTGGCCAGAATACCACACTTGCAACTTCAGAGTGGCCTCCTGTTGGACTTAATGAAAAGGAGCTGACATGCCTGGTGCTGCAGTCTGCCTCCAGCATGTTTCCTGCATGTTTTAGATCATGAACACAGCTGATTTGTTTGATTTAGTGATGAATCGCTTCTGTAGACACTAATGAAGGCTGAGGAGACATTTCACCTGTTAGATTAAGGTGTTAAAAGACAAACGCACAGCGAGGAGATAAGTTTCACTTTTGCTTTCACCACAGATGATTATTAATGGACACTCTTTGAAAATGTCCTATTGTACCTTTTTAAATCTCATTTCAGTAACTGCTGAATACATCTCTTATAAATAGCTCCTATTTATAATCAACATTACTTCTGCAGATTCCTCTAACTGCTGGTCATTTTCTCTATTTCCACATTTTTTCCTCTAATACATGAATAGCTGCTGTGAAACAGATTTGATCTTTGCTCAAAAGAAACTATCATTACGCTTTTTGCAGCTTCGTAAAAATGTGACTTTTGCCTGTTTTTTTTTTTATTCTTTTGAACAGGCTTTGCAAAAGTTCTGCATTTTCCACGAAACACCACCAGCCTGCAGCTCTGTCAGCTGTTCCCACTGAAGCTCCAAACACATGTCAAAGTGATCAGAAGAAACCCAACTGCAGTTTGCGCTTCTCATTAGAAAGCTTTAAACACACGGTTACAGAGTAAGCTGCCTTAATTTGAAACATGTGTTTCTTCTTCTAGCTTCAGTGAAAAGTCATCCACTGGTTCATAAAGCACAGACCTCCGAAGGGATTTAAAAAATAAATGCTTTATGCACTTTTGTTTTAGTGCCTCGCAGAGTTTAAAGTTGTTCTTTCAAGCGCCGATCGTCTTATAACTTTTCAGTCTTCTTTATTCACTTTTCACCACGTTTATTCAATTATTAAATTACTCTGAATTCTCTTATAATTATAATTCACCAAAATCTCAAATTGCACAGTGCTGTTTGAGCCAATCTGGGACCAGAAGTCAAAATATTTGGAACACAAAAGACAGCTATTCTGGTTCTGACACACAATGTTTACTTATCTTTAATAAAAGCAATCCAAAAATGAAACACACTGGTCAACTGCTCCTATAAGATTACATAAATAGGTTGTAAATTTATGTAGTATTTAGTACAATTTTAAGTTAGTATTTATATAATATTTAAAACTTTGAATGTTGATTGATATCACGCTTGTGAAAAATCAAATTCTGTTACAATAATAATTTTGATACTAACCTTTTTAAATGATCAACATATACAAAAAACATCAAAGTCACGCCCATCTACTTCTGGTCCATGGGTCCTCTACTGCCACAAAAAAAAGAATGGGAGTCTATGAAGCACGAGCCATGAATTTCACATGATGTCCATGAATTTTGATGCCAAGAAAGCATTTATTTTCAACAGGTGGCAAACGTTACTCTAGGTTTTGTGTGAAAAGACATAGAGGACTCCAATTGCTTGTCTCACCAAATGTATGTCATCAAACCAGACAAGGAGAAGAAGAAAAATGGTTGTGAGTTTAGCGAGATTTGCATCCTTCTTCCAGGAAGAAAAAAAGAGCAACGTATAAATCTGGCCATATGGTAAGCTACACTGGGGAAGAAAACATTCTGCTGTGACGTCATATGCAACCTCTGATTTATAGTCTTTTTTTATTACAAATTTTTACAAGCAAATACATCACAAATTACAATACAGACATAATCTTTTCATTTAAAGCAACATTAAGCAGTTTTTAACACTTTAACCAATTCATTTAAAAGTGAGGTTCAGTGATTGTGTTGGTAGAAACTTTACCAACTTCACATGGGACAGCACCCTGCTGCCTTCTTCTGACCAGAAACAACACTTAACTGTTTTGTGGAGCGGGTAGGTGCCCTAGGGGGCGCTCGTTACCTGCTTAATGGCTGTTAGCTATTTTCTGTGCTGGTAGTTAATATAAAAGCTGGCAGTTAGCTTTTTCAGTTTTGCCAACATTCAATAAAAAGCATGGGAAGAAGAAGTTTGCTTTTTGTTGGCATCATGGTGGGGCCTGGAGGTAAAAGTAAGAGAGTAATGTCTTTGGAGGTGTAACAAAGAGCTAAAACCAGAGCGAACATCAGTGAGGCCTACAGTAGCTTGAGGGAGCAAAAGGAGGATACGAAATCACTCACTGATGGTAACCTGGCTTTGTTGCTACTGGATATGTAAGTAATAATATTTTTTGTCCATTTGTGGCTTATTTAGTATCAGTTGGCTTGTGTTAGCGTTAGTTCGTTGTTAGCGCTAGCTACAGCAGGCTGCTGCAGGGTTGAATATGATAGTTGCAATTCCACTTTCAGCCAGTAGGAGAGGAGCTGGAAACCGAATAGTGTTACTTTCAACTGAAGTACAACATGTGTGTGATTCAGGGCGTAAGGCAAAGTGAACCAGAAAATAACTTTATTAACCCCGTTTACTTGCATTCTTTTTTTTTTTTTTTTTTTTTTTCTGGTTAAGGGACTCATGAGCCGAGCGGAAGGGGACTGTAAGAGCAGATACTTATTTCTAGGAGTTGACTCTTGCTGATTCACACAGTTCTTGCCTCATGACATATGATCAAATATGAGATTTTTCAGTATTAGTTGAAATTTGTTAAAAAAAACTCCATGATTGTGGGTGGGCAGGTAGGCAGGACTTTCAGGTCCACATCCTGAATGCCCTGGCATTTGTTCCAAAAACAACATGTCAGCACCTGCAAACAAGATATTTTGATTTAGCTTTTGAACATTTTAATTAGGAATTGTCTAGTTATTATACAAGTCAAAAATTTCAATACAGTCATTTGATCAAACCCAGCATGTTTTTCTCGTGCAGTAATAAAATTATAGCTTTAAGAAAATCAGAGTAGTTCAAATTCCTGTCTGGAAACACCAAATTCTCTATCTTACAATCATAATCTGTGATCAATTATTATAATAGTTGATTTGTACCACAGATTGACTTAAATAATGAATCTTGGCTTTTTCCTCATTTAGCCCGAGCAAGTTGTAGAGTGCTGATGCAGTTATTGGCTTCCTAAATAGAATGAAAGAAGACAAACTATAAAGAGGTAAAAAAGAGCTGCTGACACAGCCAACAGAGCTCATTTCTCTGTGATGCAAATGGTGCAATGGAACTGCAAATGCACTTTACATAAAACACACCCCTGCAGGTTGTTCAACCAAGGTTCAATGGGCCATGGGGTCAAAAAGACAAGAGAATAATTTACTGGCTGTGTCATGCTCTTGTGATTGAGTCGTCATCCTGGCTTTGGGA
Source organism: Aphyosemion australe (assembly GCA_006937985.1). Taxonomy (NCBI): domain Eukaryota; kingdom Metazoa; phylum Chordata; class Actinopteri; order Cyprinodontiformes; family Nothobranchiidae; genus Aphyosemion; species Aphyosemion australe. The sequence continues at coordinate 1,045,799 of SSNS01000143.1, forward strand.
CTTGATTTGTGGCCTCTTTGTGAAAAGTGGCATGTGGCTACAGGTATGCACACTTCAGGGAAGGTGTGCTTTCTCGCATCTCTGGGCCAAACTAGCACACTGCTGATAACATCATGAGATATTAATCCTCAGCTGGTGCAAATCATCATGCAGCAAAGAGGAGAATCCTTGGTTTAGGTGTGAAACAATTAAGCCTCCGCTCTTGCTCATTTGTCGGCGTCCTCGGCAGGTCTCTATAATGTTCACATCCATTCGCAGAGAGTGGTGAATTTTTTTAAATATTGTTGGCATCATTATGCTATGTCGCCTCAAGAGGGATGATTATTCTGCCGCCCTGACGCTGCCTACACACTTCCTTTGCCTTTGCTGTAAGAATAAAGCTCAGTTCCTGTTTTTCAGAGAACATCTGTAAGGAAAAAAAACAGCCCAAGGTAAAAACGATGACTGCAACCTGGCAGAAGATTAAACAGGCCTGCCGAAAAAGCCATTAATAATTCTCATATTTTGGAAACAGACCATACATACAGAATCTGTGGTATTTAATCTCCTCTCACAGCGAATAAAAAAAGGTCAAATGGGAGGGAGAGACTTTTTTTTTCCTCCCCAGCTCAGAGTGATGGGCCTAGGTTTTCCAAGGCACACCATTTGTCTGTCAGGACTGTGAGCGGGGCCAGTGATTTAGTTTCCATCACGCGAAGCTCATGTCCGGTTGATGATACTGCCAGGCGGGATATGGGGAGAATTTGTCACCAGGAGCTTTGACAGGGAGATAATTGCTGATAGTTAGCAGAATAATAGGATATGTGCTTTTACTAGTCTCCCAGGGTTTCAAGCATTTTTGTTTCTCACTCTTGAGGGCACATTCTCCCGCTTCATTTCAAAATTTCCTTCTTTTTGCAGAATGAGTTCAACATAACTAAACTTTCCACCGGCTGTGTGTCATGGCAAGTGTGCAGAGGCCGGGTAGGAACTCAGGTCTCACGCAGGATCAACACCTCTGCAAACAAAATCATTGCCCGTGGCTACAAATCAGGGAAGGCACATCGCAGCACAACTATTGCCCACTCACTGGGATGGGATCCTCTTAGTTTAAGTCAGTTGTTTATTTCTTTGTTCTTCCCTTTGTTCACTGCCGACTATAACCCCCTTAGAGCTACGGTCAGTGAGCAAAGCATGAGCCGTTTCTTTTTGCTTTTGAGTTAAAAGTTTTTCACATTTCCAGGTTTTAGCCTGTCTGAGAATTCATTTGAGGCCTTTTTATGTTCTGTCTTCGGGCTAATTTGGACATCCTTTAAAAGTATTCATCCCAATTAATGCGAACGAACAGGCCAAGGTTGAATATATATCTAAAGTTGCCCAAAGTGTTTCTTAATTTGCCTTTCTAATGGCACTGGCACCACATCGAGTGTTTTACATTTTCTCCAAGTGCAGGACAATGAGGATCTTTGTTCAAACCTAATTTGACCCAAATGTTGGCAAAACGTGCATGTAACCTTCAGTGAGTGTCTTAGCAGAGACGGGTCACAGCAGACAGCTGTAATAGATGGAGCGGCGAAAGGAGTGGTGCAGATAAGAGAAATGTGCCAGAAAACTCAGCTGTGGGGGTTAGGGAATAATCTCTATAGAAACGCCAGCATTGGGTCAGAGAGCACTCCAGAACCCCCCACTCTCTTTGCTTTCCTCCTGTGTGTTAACTAACGCTCACCAGAGTGCTGCTTGAACTCGGGGCTGGCAGAGCCACAGAGTTGGAACCAAACTCTCCTCAGCTCCAGGACCTGCCTGAACCTAAACCCTTCAGTCGTAGTGGAGGGGGTGGATTTCTGGAGGAGTCCTCTAAACCAGCAAGGGGTCCATTTTAACCCCCCCCCACACACACACACACACACATCCAAGAAAAAGTATAACCTTAAAACAAAGTATAAATTATCTCTGTTGGGAGTGCTGTGAAATATTTATTGATGTTATTTCAATTGTTGTGGTTTTATGTGCCGCTTGTGGATTAGAAATTTTATGAGGTGTACGTTCCACTCTTTTGTAGTTCTTGTTTTTTTTTGTCTCTTTCTTTCTTTCAAGGATGAATGAATGCATAAATCTCTTCACGATGCAAAAAAGTGACATTTTTATCCCTGGAAGGTCACGGACACGAGTTTGTTTTCAAACACAGATGTGGCTCACATTGTCAAATGAAAAAAAAAATCCCAAAGACATGCAGGTCCCACCTAGTAACAGGACTTAGCCCAATGACTTGCCTCATTCTAACTAGGCCTAATGAAGGGGAGGGGGGGGGGGTGCTTTACGAAGTCTCAAGCACGCAGCCAGGCATTACCGATTAGGTCAGTGGAACGGCCGCTGGGCTGAGCATGATGGATTACTGGTGGAATGAGTTTCTGCCTGCGGTATTGTGAAATCTTTTTATTGTCACTGACGGGGCCTATGAAGGAGACTGATAAATGAGGGAGCAAGTGTCAGAAACGCCCTTCTTTGCCATGCTATGGCTTTAATATCTCCCCTGCTACAGAGCTGAAAGTATTGATCAAAGTGAAAGTAAAAATAAAAATGGTGGGTGAGAGCCAGGAGGAGAGAGATGGAGATGATTGGGGCAATTCGTTGCTTTACTAACGCGAGCGTTGTCGCTCTAAACACCACGAGTGGCCAGTGGCCATGCTGGGAAAGGAGGAGCAACCTTTTATCTGAAGTGGGTGTTACCTTGGTGACATAGAGCTGTGATGAATGCGTCGCCTCCTTCTGGTTGCAGGACATGTAATAAATTTCTGGGCTCGTGTTTGACCTCTCTCACTTAGCAGCTACATCTTTCACACCGGGAACATCCAAGAGGGAATCACAGCTACAGGAGGGTGGAAAGGAGATTTTTAATTTTTTTAGTGACCAAACTAAAAGATGGTTATCATCTAACAGATAATAAAGTTTACAAATCAGAGTTAAGACAGATTTTTTTGAGCGTTTCCTGCATGAAGCAGCAACGATGGCAACAAAAACAGAATAATAAGCGGTGAAAGTCAAACATACACAGCTTTCCCATTATTCCCCTCTTCCTCCAGCTTTGTGGTCTGACCTTGCAGCTTCCCTGCTCCATCCATCTTGGGCTGTTTAGCCATTTCACTGGATACATACTGCGCAGATTAACACAATTCATCACCACAATCATCCTCGATTCATCACCCCTCCCAATGAATGTTTTGACATCTAGTTAATTTTCTGCTGATGATTTATCAAATTATAATTACCATACTCTGAAGGAGTCATTCATTTTGTTGATACATGATAATGATGCCAAAGTGGATTGAATTTTAAGTAAGTTCTCGGTGGTTATGTGTTATTGTGAGTAATGTCTTACAATTTGGTCGCCTCCAGCAGCAGAAAGTCTGCGGTGTTCGTTACTGTTGTTACGATCCATCTAGACACTAGTGGGTTATAAATTCTGTCCTTTTCCTAAATTTATAACAAATTGTTGAACAGTCACAGCCAGGACATATACAGGTACTGAGATCAGGTCTGTGATGATGAGTGTGTTATGTTTAAAAAGTGCAGTAATTCAGAGACAATAAATCAGTGACAGAGACATCTAGGGTTCAAAATCATAACAGTTTTTCATTTTTGACCATCAGGATCACACTGACAGAAATTATGCTGACAGTTTGTGAAAATATGCAAAAATGATGGCCAATCCAATTAAACAGGTGTTATTTTCATCCATCATTTGTTGAGCAACCGGATGTCAAAGTCTCGTTCAGATTGCATGGACATGAATGTTGGACTCATGAAATTGACTCTTGTTAATGACTGTGCCATTCAATATGCTATTTAAGTATGCTATAAGACCTTTTCTATTAAAATAAATCTTGCTTAAAGGTACAATATGTAAGAATGACATCCTGTGGTCAAATTTGGTTACTGCAATAACGTTCTCACTGCTGTTCAGTGAGTTTTGTGACTGTTGCCAGTTACGGATCAGCACCAGAAGGTTCTAGATGACGAGCAAAGACGGGTCATACACAGTAAGTTGATAAGTAGATGCATATATTGTCATATCTGGTGTTAGCACTCATATGTGTTTTCCGATTGGGAGCACTTACTACAGTTATTACAGTAATATTTCTCCGGCATTGAAGGAATTGTGGTTGTTTGCCATCTTGCTGTTATAGTTCTGAATGACTCATTAAAGGAAGTAAAATGCTACGATTGACTCATTATTTACTTCACACATACATTTCACTGTAATATCGAGTTGTTGGTAATTGAAAAAGTAGCATGAGATATTTTTAGAGCTGACTATTTGCTTCTATATCACCGTTAGCATTGTTAGCTCAACGTTAGAGTAAAACAAAAAGATGCCGTGGCTTCTTAGGGGCACAAGAAATAACTTCTAGGTTGCTCCTGTTTACTGGCTTTGGTTCTTTTAACAACTCTGGAGCTTTTTGCCTGCTGGTGTCAAATTACAAAACAAACTCACTGATTGTAAACAGTAACATCCCTCTTTTGTTTCTGGTGGTTGGGACACACGCTGTTGGGAGAATCCTCTGTATTAACTCTTGGTTAATACAGAGGAGAGCGGGAGAGCGTCGACAACGTCCCGGAGCACACCCACCTGCCCTAGAACACACCAGCCGTTCTGGGATTCTCCAGAACTCACAGATTGCCAGGCCACCTCTGCCTTGAACAGAATAAGAGGGTCTGATGAGGGATCACAGACTCGTCTAACCAATTAAGGCCAACTGTGTACCCACAAGGGTGACAGTTGCAAAGGTAAAAAAATGTTGTTAGTGATGGTTCATTTTATTGACATGCTCCTTCTTTCCCCAATTGCCATTGCTGTTTTGATATTCCTTCTGCTTCCTGTCATCTACTGACATTAGTTCCTCTGTCCCACCTCCTCTTTTTCATTGGTTGTTGGCAACACACCTCTACAGCTGGGTTGGTGATCTGTTCACACTACCTGGTTGCATCCGGATTCAGCTCTGGAAATTCAAACATATTTAGCTGTGACTTACACAGTTACAGATTTTACACCTTTGCCTCACACACACTTACACAATTTGGAGCCAAATAGCCATGTTGACTGTCCTTATGGTGCAGGCGTTTCCCAACTGGGGATCATGGGTAAAATCATATAGTGTCTCCTCAGCATGACTTGCTGCAAGCAACCTTTCATGTCACTAATTGGAAATAACACAATTATTTGTAGTTTGAACATTCTTTTAAATCAACACATGGATTTGTATTTTGATTCATGCGACAAAAGAATAGCATAATGATCCTCTTTGAGATTCCCTGGAAGTTATTAAATACATTTAAACTGCTCCTTAAACCACTAACATATGCATCTATTATGGTGACATTCATGACATTCCACCTATTGTTTTCTTCTAGAGTTCTGTCCCTCTCGTCCCCTGCTTACCTTGGCCTGTGAGAAATGCATGGTGGACAACCTTGTGAGGGCTCGCCTCTCTACTCCGGGCTTGTCAGCCCTAATTTTCCATCATTTGGTGTGAGATATTTGCCTTGGTGGAGGGCTCTCAAGGTCAGGGCCTGGTAATTTACGTTGCTTATTCATCATGTCTTTTCTCGCTTCCTGCACAGCAGCCTATGTTTGGATAAATTGTTTAAAGATTTACTGTAGTTGTTAAGGACCCTGAGAACTGTCCCCCTAGTGCCCAGGCTCAATATCCCTGCCTCGCTGGATTTCCAGAGCTCATGATCCACTGCTGGTCTTATAAAAAGGTCTGTGTTTTTCAAAACAAAAGAGTAACTCAGTTCAGGGGGGAACATGGCGTGCTCGGGCAGAAATAGACTGATTTACTCTTTTCTAAAACTGACAGAAAAAAAATGCTGGGGAAACATTCTGCATCCCACACAGGGTGGATTTTTTTCTCCTTTTCAGTCTACGTCGTCATCATTACAGAATGATGAATTAGGAGCGTGGTTATGTATAAATACAACAAGTGTCACATCAGGCTGAATTTATATGCATACCACTTCTCCCCAAATTCCCCAAATAGCTTATTTTCTGGCTGTAAGTCTTGGCAGCAGGACAAATCTAAGTTTGAATCGCCCAGAGCTCCAAATAGTGAACAAAATTGGGGAACTATAACTTGTACATGGACTGAAGTGGATTTTTAAAGCACACAAAGTATTCGTTTTGCCACTTCCTGTGCCACTGCAGCGCCGTGCGCCCTTGATGGCTGTCACCCAAGGTGCAAATAAACAATGGGCTCATTTGAACACAAAGGAATGATTATGGGGGACGTTTAATCCCAGCTTGACATGTCAGCAGGCTGCATGGGCGACAGGTTTCAAGAGAGGCTTTGAAGTGGCAATCTTTTCAGATTCTTTGGCTCATTACACAATAAAGAGCACTTCACATGAAACTGAAGTAGGCTGGGAAATGACTGTAAATGTTGTCCGTGGGCTCCTTGGCTTGCAATTGAATTTAAATTGTTAGTCGTTATGAGGTATGGTGTTTCTTTTCAAACAATGGAGAGAGAATGCGGGATGTTTTCTTTTTTAATTAAATAAAACAATAGATTGAAAGAAAAATATTTCAGACTCTAACAAAAAGCTACTTTAATTAATAATCAAATCATGCCCATCATAGACCTTATACAATGGTGTGTCAGTGACACCGAGAAGCAAAAATATTGTGTTAAAGTGAGAGTGTCAAGAAAAAAGTCAACAGTGTTTCAAGAATAAACCTGAAATGTCGAGAAAAAGGTTAATAAAGAATATTTTGACAGAAAAGTTGTTTTGCTTTTCCAGAGCAGTGTCAAAGGTGGGCTATTTCAAGGAAGTGAACATTGGTGTCCGACCGGACTGTATTTGTTCTGTTTTATTCTTATTGTTCCAGAGGGTTCTGGGTGTGTGTTTACTGATTAAACTATAAAGAAATGAGTCACTCAGTTGAGTACGGAGTGCTGTCTTTCGGCTACGTCTACAGCAGTATTTACAGCAGAACACAAAGAACTTCCTTCAATCCTTTCACAATAACAGAGGAAGAAGAACAGAAAGAAACAGGAAGGATTTTTAATGTAGCGCTTCTCAAGATAATCCAATCCAGATTTATTTATAGAGCACTAACATCGACCAAAGTGCAGAATAAGAAGAGCAATTAACAATAAAAGCACACAACAAATATAATACGTCTGAGCTAAAAAAAAATGCTAAAAATTAAAAACAATTGGCAAAAAAATCACATGAAAAAAACAACATATGTGCTAGGACGCACATATAAACATGAATACACCAAAAACACGAAAGTCATGAGTGTAATCACTCAGAACAAAAAGCCAACTAGAAAATGTGAGTCTTAAATGCCACAAGCTAGGTGGCCTGTCTAATACAAGGAGGCAGGTGGTTCCTAAATGTAGGCACAGCTACAGCAAATGTCTGATTACTCCTAAGCTTTAACAACCAGTAGCTGCTGGTCAGCAGACCTTAGCCATCTTGGTAGATCATAGGGCTTGAGAAGTCTCAGAAGATAAGAAGGTTCGTGCCCATTTAAAGACTTAAATGTTAAAAGAAGAATTTTAAAACACACTAAAAATCCAAAGAAGGGAAGCCAGCACTGGGGAGATGTGCTCCGACCTGAAGGTGCCAGTCAGCAGCGGCCAGCAGCATTTTGAACTGAAAGTGTGATAGGCACACCTGACTCACCCCGACATAAAGACCATTACAGTAATCCAGTCTCGAGGTGATAAAAGCATTCATCAGTCTCTCAGAGTCCTCCTTCACTAAAACAGACTTCATTTTTGCCAGTTGCCACGACTGGAACAAACACGACTTTACCACAGCATTTATCTGCTTGTCACATTTGAGCTCAGAGAAGATAAAAATCACCTCAAAACATTGGAAGCTTACACAATTTTTCATTAAAATTATTCTCTGGTTAAATGTTAAACTATTTTTAGAAGCTTTGGATTTTCTGAGGAACGTGTGAGACTTTTATTGTGAAGAACAGAAGGAAGTTGTTTGAGTTCCACTGCTGCAGAAGTAAGGAGAAAAACAACATCTATTCTTCAATGAAAAAGCCTGTAAAAACCCACTTAGAACACTTGGTCACAATGATGACAACCATGGAAGAAACAGTATTGGTTCAGGAGAACAACCCGGGTTGCTTCCTGGGTGTTCTTTAAATGAGCTACTTTCAGCTTTTTTTTCTGGAGCTGTTATTTTGAAGTTTTCCTCAACATTTTGACCAACACTCACTACTTTTTTATTCTTAGAGGCACTAATGCTCTGTCATAACTTAAACTACAAAGCAGGCCCTTTTTCAGATTAACCCATTGCTGAATCACTCAACAAAAACCAACCAATTCTTCTTGTCATCTGTTGGATTCCTGTGATGGCTTCCTCCTAGTAATAAGTTTGGCAGTTCACTCTTTTATCATCCACAAACAATAGTCCTAATCTCCTTGATCACAGACTGTGAACAAGTTGAGAGGAGCGTGAGTGACATGCTCACAGTAAACATAGTAAATGCACCTGTGGGGACAATGTGCTGTGGAGGAACAAAAAAAATGCACACAAGGCAGCTGGAAACCTTTTAATTAGTGCTAATTACCTTAGCAGAGGAACGTCAGGAGACTTGAAAGGATTTGTGTCAGTGGATGAGAGATCAAAGATTGAGGTGGTCACGTTTTGTTCTGCTGAGTCAAAAACTAATAAGGAGGGTGATAATGGGGCTCGGGAGAATGACGACCCAGGAGGTGGTGTTTAATTCCCTAGCAGGCCTATTTCCACTTGAGCAACCACATTTAGTTTTCTCCCATTATTCTTGAAGAATCAAACTAAGCTAAGTGTTGTGTCTAAGCTAGAAGGTCTGCAAGCTTTGTGTCACAAGACATCAGCCCTACCTGTGTGATGGTATCTGTAAGGTGTTTTTTTTTCTGGCGGTGGGTCAAATCTAGCTCAAAAGTCGGTCCCCTTCACATCCAATTCACTGTCACATTTTTACCTACAGGCAACCTCTGCTGAGCCCCGGTCATTAATCAAAGCGGAGTGCTGTCCTGACCTCAGCCCCTTCCCTTTGAAGTGCTATGTCCTCTGCAGCATGAGGAAATCATTTGCTGCCTGATTCAATGAGCCATCAGTTGAGCCAGCAGACCTAATGACATGTGAGAATATTAACCTCCTACCACCAAGAGTGCTTCTGCTTGGGAAGCAGTCTATTATTCACCCAAGGTTTTACTTAAACCCTTTTTTTACGGCCCTGCCTATCTGCTACAAAAATCTGAAGCCATAAATTGCTCAGTTGGGTATTAATCCAGAAATCTTTCCCTTATAAAAGAATTATGAAGCACATTTCAACACGAAGCCTTTTAAAAATGAACCCCTCTAAACAAAAATGCAAGGCTTGGTTGCACAAGTGCACATGGCTGTGATGTTAGCTATTTTTGGGCCAACTTACATTTTTTAAAGCAAATAGTTGGTTATTTAGAGATGCTGACAAACTGTTCTGGCACCAATTTGATGGATACATCATACATTTTTTGTTAAGAAATCTATTACCTACTGTCAAACTGACCCACAAGCACAGGCTGTTTGATTGATGTGATACGCTCATGTTTCTTTAATGTTTTTGTATATTTATGTTTTTATCACACATTTATTTTGTTTGTTGTTTTTATTGTTCAGCACTTTGGTCAACACTGTTGTGAATAAAGTGCTCTATGAATAAACTTAGATTGGATGGGCTAAACGTTTATTTTAAGAGAATTTTATTCAGCATGAACACAAGCAATAGCACAGTTTTGAGAGTCAAAAGCAGTTTGAATCATATAACAAATGAAAAAATGGCAATAATAAGAAAAATTAATGGAAAAAAACTTTGAGCCAAAACGTAAAAAAGTTAGCAATGACAATTACTTCAAACTGAACTGTTGAGCAACAAGAGTAAGTTATTGGTTTTACCTCATTTTAAAGACTCAACAAATTGTTTCAGGTTGATATTCCAATGCTGCAAATCAGGTTAAGATTTAAATGGGACATATTATGGAAAACTCACCTCTTGCATCCTTTTGTGCTGCTGTGTGGGTCTCTACTGCCTCTATAAACACTTTAAAAAATCATCCATCTGTTTTCTGTCAATATTTGGCTTAAATAATTATTTACCTAAAATGAGTAGTTTCAAAAAGTCCCTGTTTGTGATGTCACAAACAGGAAATTAGCATTCAACATCTCTCACCACTCCAGATGGAGGAGGAGCGGCTCTACTCCAAGCCCCTCCCAGATATCTGAGCTTCTCAGCTCATAGCAGCCTGAGCAGGAGATGGGTGGGCGTGGCCATTTCCAGCTTCTTTTCTTAAAGCGACAGAGTCCTGAAACGATTCATTCTGGAAGAGACTGAAAGAATAAAACTGTTAAAATTACTTTATGTTGGAGGGAATTTGTGTAAAGAACTTCATAAGCATGATTTGTATATATGGAACTATTATAACTAAAAAAAATCATAATGTCTCCTTTAAAGAACCAATATTTATGAAAAAAAGATTTCCTAAGTAACATTAAACTATTCACATGAAACATTATTGTGTCGTTTTGCTTTTAAAAGTGCTGCATGAGTGATTTAGTCACATCTAGAGGTAACGCTGCAGATTTATAGCAACTTAACACAGTCTCATGCTCCAATTTGGTCTGAAAACAACAAAAGAAATATTGATGTTCGACATCTTGTAATTGGTCCTTTTTCCCCTCCTTTTTCACATTTGAGTTGTTTTTCTATGGCTCCTGCTTAGCATTACGTACTATCTGTATATATAGGAGGATCTTTGTTGAAATATTTTTTCATCGTTGTGTGGCAGAAGACGGCCTGCTATCAATAAGAGACGTACACTTTCACGCAAGTTTATGGATGAAATCCCCAAAATATAAACACTTTAACGTCTAAAGACAGGAGGAGGGTTAGAGAGAAGCTTACATTCTGTAATGAAGACAAAAATAAAGTTATTTAAAGCCTGTTTGAGCTCTGGGATGACAGAAAATGTTGGTCCGATTCGCCGGTGTTTTCTCCACAACGCTGCTGGGGAGACATTTATTCCTATTTAACAGAAAGCCCTGGACCCTTCACTCATGAACAGTTAAAGGCTTTCAAACATCTGGAGGTCTACGATTATTGTGTTTCAAGGAAAGTTTGGCTGAACTATTCTGCAAAACAGGAAGCCGTGACTTCGGTAGAGCCGTGGTCGTGCTGAAGTCGGCACCGGCCGGTGAGCAGAGTCAGCATGATTCACATCACCTGTGGATAAATCCTCACGGCGACTGCAAAGCTGGGTAAGTCTTCATTAATCAGTGTTGTTAGTTTTTACCTATTCATTTATTTATTATTATAACGATCGCGGGCTGAGACACCTGAATCAGAACGTGAAAACTAAATGACTCCGTGGATATAAAACTACACGAAGATGAATATTTTAGAAAGCATCTTCTCTTATTAACACATACTTAGTTACAAGCACTTAGCATGAACAAATGAGCCACACAAACTCCGTTGCTGCAGGAATCCAGGCTTTCTTCAGACAGTTGGGTCACCCGCAATCATCTATTTCGTATTTTTACAAAGGAAATTCTAATAAAACTTTTTATCAAGCCTCCCACGGGCCAAACGATCAACCACACAGCAAGAATGATCCATCTGCGTCGCTAAATCCTCCTCCAAGCATACCAAACAATTGAATTATAGGCAAAATACGCTGTTTGTTGCCACCCAGGTCCCATGATGCAATGCGAAAAACATAAACATTGACGTCACAAAAGATCCTCCTATAGCTAGCTCTAAAATACCACAAAAGAAAACTATCCTTTTTTTGTGTGATTCAACACAAACATTTATGAGTATTAAAATACAACATAAACTGCTTGAATGCTTCACAATGAAGCATGTATGTTTGAATGTTTTATGTGATTACTTCTGTGTGCTTGTTAACATGAGTCATTTTTTGACCATGTAAAGCTGATAAATGATGATATAATGAGCTGTCAACAACTCACTTAATGACTTTTACACACTGGAGGACAAATCTTACATCTGAATTGACCTCAGCTATAAAAAGATTGTAATATTAAACAACAATGTCATGTCTTTTTAAATGAATGTAAAAGCATTATGTATTTACAGCTGCGCTCCTGTGTGCCATTCATTATAGTTTCCTATCTTGACAGGCAATACTGAGGAACATCCAGTCCATTACACACATATGAGCCCCATCACTCTTGTAGTATTGACAAATTCATCAGGCATTTTCCCCCGAGCTCCCTGAGCAGAATTTAGATTTGACTGCCATTCCCCACCAAGAATGGCCTTGTTAAGGGTACAAACATGACTTCTCCAGTCTGCAGCTTGTTGGGACCTTTTAGGGTGATAAGCCATTACCTGTCAGTGGCCTTGAGTTTGCAACGGATTGGAGAAAGCATATCAAAGTACATTATGTCCCAGTTCTCAAAAAGCATTACATCTCAATGCACTCTAATTTTGTTGCCTGGAGTCATGATATAATCAACTAAACAAAATTTGTGGACATGAATCCACCAAATGTTATTGTTTTTCTCCCTCTGCTTGTGGTTGAGCAACAGTTTTCCTTTGTGTGTCTAACACACCCTTTTCAGTAGGAGTTTTGTTGTGGTACATGCATCCTAGACAAGCAGAGGACGATGCTGGCTGACCTTTTTAGACCTGTATAGTTGATAGAGTTGATGTCATACAGACCTCAGGGACAATTTGACTGTCAAGTAAATGGTGGATAGTGATTTAGGGTCTTTTACCTATGCTTCAATTGAGTTCTAGCTGTACAACCTATTAATTGTCAATGTGTTTTTTTTACTAAATAACTGATCTGATTGTTTTCCTGAACGTGCCGAAGTTGAGGCAGAGTGCAAATCTAAAACATGCATACATATTAGTTAATTCATGTCATTGCTTTAGCCATGATTTTAAGTCGCTTTGGATAAAAGCTTCTGGTAAAGAAAAAAACGCTTCCCACTTTAGATGTACAGTTTGATTTATTTAGGTAGAGTTTACTCAGTGATTGTCTTCTGCCCAGTGTGTACTTTGCTGGGTACCATTTTTACTTTTAGCAGCACTTTTTATCCTTCATTGTTTTATATCCCAGCCAGCACACATACATGGGCCCCATATGGAATATATATGGACAAGCCGTATGGGTCCCAACAGGGTTTGTCTGCAGTTTCCACGGTGGCCCCATGGAGATTTGCCCAGAAAGATTTTTGCCCACATAGATTTTAATGGGCCCTACATGGGTTTTTAGAGGGTTTGACTCAAAAACCAGCAAACCCCTGTGGGGCCACCATGGGAACTGTGGACAAATCCTGTTGAAACCCATATAGCTTCATATATACAGTTCATATATATTCCATATGGGGCCCACCTATGTGTGCTGGCTGGGATGCAAATGTATTTCTATATCTAACCTTATGCAAACTCAAACATGCTCCCATGCATGCAAAATCGCAACAAGGTAGAAGAAACATTGACATAGAACTATTTGAAAAATGAGTAGTAAATATCATTAACACCACTGGATCAAAAATGCTTTGTTACACAAAGAAATCAGTGAATAGCACAGCAGACCCATGTCAGTTAATCATATGCATTATCTGTTTGTCACTGTCAAATATCAAGGCTGCCTCACTCCTTGTCACAAACAGTAGTAGAGAAGCCTGGATTGACACCGAGTGGAACGCCATCTGACAAGTGATAAAAAAGTGTTTTGGCATGTTACGGGCCTTGTGGGCTGGCCTTAGTACCCCACGGTCGTGGGTTGAGGACATCCAACCTGAAATGCATGCAAACTAATGGCCAGCATGACTGACATTTCTACCGATGAGCCCAAAGTGTTCGCCCGTTGTCAGCAGGAGTTTATCAATAGGCATGTCTGCATATGCAGTCGTCTATCGATCCATCCATCTCTGTCCGCCCCTCTCTGCATCACTGTAGCTGTCGGTTGTCATTCAGTGGACCGGCTGTGAGGAGTGATGGCTGCAGAAGCCTGCATTTGCAATCCTTCCACACTGGGAAAAGGATTTTGAAATAATGACTGCTTCATTTTGTGAGATCATGAGGACATCTCCGCTGTTTTTGACAGAGATTTTCCTTCAAAGCAGTGGCTTCCTGTTTCTACCACCTTGCAATGGGATGCACATTGTCTTTGTCATCACTTATACCTTCATTAATGGATGCAGAGTAGCCAGACCTTGTTTGCACTCTTCGCCCATGGAGACTGACTTGATGCACAGAGTGTACTGGTAACAAGGCCCCAGGTTAATTGCAGTAAGTACCAGAGGCCTTGTCCCTTTCTGATAACACGCAGCTTTACAGCCGAAAGATGCTTCGTGATTAGAGAAAGGGCCCAGGTCAGTGATAGAGGTGAGGATAAAGAACCCAGATCAGGTCTCTAAGGAGAGAAAGGTGCAAGTCTATCGAGGATTGAGGTAAACAAGATTGTACCTGTGAGGGAGATAGACGCTGCCGCCCCCAGGTCATTACAACCCTTCAGGAGGCAGAAAGCACTCATACCATTCAATGCCTAACAACGTCCATGTGATAATAGGCTTAGTATTTAGCCCTAAACTGTCAGCCAGTCAAAGCAATCTTTCACAATGAGCAGACATTCAGAGGCAACAAGGAGCAAATGAAGATTGAATTAATGGAACAGCATCATTTATGTAATGAAGCAGTGCAGAAACAAGTCCATCCCATTTGGCTAATCAGTGTTATTCAACACATAGATGTATTTATATTATATTCAGAAATGAATTGTAATGACAGGTTCATTGGCAATGTATTATTATTACACCTAAAGCGTTAAACCTGGCTCGAGCCACAGCTCCCATGGCAGTGAATTTAGCTGATTAAATCACTGGGTGCACACAGCGGTGGTGACACGAAAACAACAATTAATAAGCAAACCCCCAGTGCACAGCGGCTCCGCTTTAACCAGGCTGCTAATAACATTACATGGCAAAAATATCCTAATCAGACAGGTGAAAAGGGATTTAGAGGCAATTTTATTTTCATCTTTGTATTCGACTTTTAGCTAGTAGCTGCAACTATGTATGTAGGAACTTTTGACAACAAAAAAAAAAGCTAGCTCAGGCTAGGCAGATTGTTTTATGTTTAGAGGACATATGGGCTCTGTTTGTTTTGTGCTGTTTATCTTGACATTTTTCTCTTTATCTCCAGCGTGCCCCCCCACCCCCCAAACTCATCCCCCCCATGCACAATCACTCACAACGAATGCACATTAAAAAGGATTTGTTCCCCAAAGAAGGTCGGCATTTGTAAGGCTACTGACAGATTTAAGTGTCAATTAAGATGATGTACAGTGGGCACATTATCATACAAGGTTGTCAGCTGGGGCCATTTGAGAGAAACAAATACCCAGAGCTTTACACCTTCTGCGGCTTGAACTTTGTATGGACCCACAGTTACTATGAACGTCACAGTCAATCATTTATCCCATTGGCAACCTTTTGCATTATAAAGCATCCAGATCAAGCAGTTTTATACAAATAGCAACCGCAAGAAGAAAAAAAAATCTGGTTTCCAAAATGCCTTGTCATGTTTGGTGGTGAGGTCCCATCCCTGGCCTGTTCAGGGGTCTTAAACTCATTACTGCACGGGGGGAAAATTATACCTCAGTACAAGGATGATGGATGACAAGTTAAATTTGTGTCCAGGGACTGAAGGTGAATGGTGACAGAGGTATTTATCTTGAGAATGGAGGTTGGGGTCAGGCGAGGCTGGGTGCCTTAAGGCACAAGACATTGACAAATTTATCCAGTGGACCCCATTGCTTGGGCCTTTTCTTTGTTTTGAATCCTGGCCACTTGCTAAGTGACCCACATCGCTCATGCTGCCAGCGTGTGAAGAATGCAGCACCACGCCGGGTGTCCCACCTCGGCTGAAGCTTGTTGTTCATTCTCCTATGAGGCGCAAATCATTGAGTCTTTCTAAACAATGTTTGTTGCAGGAAATGTTAGATTCTGGGTCACTGGGTTAATTTAAGCTCTAAACGATTACAGAAAGCCTTAGATAAAGTCACAGCCAAATGTTTATTTTTTTAATTTTTTGTTATTTGGTACAATTTGCACTCAGAAAGATGCTTTTACCATTAGAGTTAATATTCTGCATCTTTCTCTTTGTGTACAGTAGAAAGAAGGAAGACTGTGTCAGTGTGGGGATTTCCTTTGGGGGCAAATAGGGAACTACAGAGCCCTCTAGTGGAGACAGAGGAAGTCTTTTGAAGTTAAACAAAGAATGCACTTTACTTGTGTACTGTTGAGTTGTCCAAAGTTGTTTGTCATGTGCCTTATATTTGTTATTATTATGCATTATTATGAGGAAAATTCAGGGCGTCCATTAACTGAAATAATAATGTAACAACAATGTAAATGTTCTTTCTGATGAAAACACATGATCAGATGAATCAGTGTCACTGCCTGGTGTTTTATAATGAGTTGTTCTTTTTTTTAAGTAGCGCAGTAATAAAATATTACAAATCTTACAAAAAATACAAGAATCAAAAGGAGATGTTTTAGACTTGCTGGCTGAGGGACAGGTGTAAGATACAAAGATGACACGAGGAAGAAAAACATCAAAACACAGTGGATGTAGTGTGTGTGTGTGTGTGTGTGTGTGTTATCTAAGATACAGAAACGGAGGTGGTAAAAGTATCAAAAGAGGACATTGAGCTGCTTTTTTAGGATTTTTGTATACCGTCTCAAGACTTTTGATATAAGAAGGATCCAGCCCAGTCAGCACACATAGGTGGGCCCCATATGGGATCTATATGGGCAAGCCGTATTTGTCCCAACAGGGTTTGTCCGTGGTGGCCCCACAGGTGTTTACCGGTGTTTGAGTCAAACCCTCCGAAAACTCATGTAGGGCCTAAATCTTTCTGGTGCCAATCCCCACGGGGCCACCATGGAAACCGCGGACAAACCCAAACCATATATGGCCCATGTATGTGCGCTGGCTGGGAGAGAGAATCTTGAAGTCATGTCTCAGAGGAACATAGCAGCACACTGACAAAAGTCCTCTCAAACTCCTCAGCGGAGCCGCTCACTTGTTTAGAGACCTGCTGATGTCCAGGTGACAGACAGGAGATAGGGCTTATTCTCACCCGCTCTAGAAATCAGATTTGTAAACCCACAGTTTGTCCCCTCATCACTTTGTTCCTCATAAATATCTGTCCATATCATCCGTTACATTTCTGAGGGATGTTTTTTTCTGTTCCTGCTCTGTTTGGTGTTCTGGACTCCATGCAACACTACTAAACGCTAACAGGAAAAAGAATGGAAGTATCACAGTTGAAATTAACCCTGAGGATTAACCACATGTCCAAGTAAGCTGTGTTCCCTTAAATTGCAAGTGTGGCTTTTTGTTATTGTACCAGAGTTCTCACTTTTCCACTGAGGAATGTCTTGGTGCTGAATGGGATGTAAAGTAGTCATTTGTTTGTACTTTAAAAAGAAAAAAAAAGTTTGAGAGCCTTTAAAATTGCTAACCACTTCACCAGGATCCATCCATCATTTTGTCAACACTCTAATGTTGTGGACGTAAGGAACTGTAGCTGAGAGATGGAAGGTTTCAGACAAAGCTGTTAGCTGCTTTCACAAGGTATTTGTACCTCCCTGTTCTTTGACTCCAACCCACCATTTAGAAAGAGTCTGTGAGTTTTGAATGACAGGAAATAAGTGATGGGTCAAAAAGTCTGAATGTCTGAAGCTCACTGATGTTTCTATTCAGTAGCCAACATTAACAAAGCTTGTGTTCAGAATAGCTGTCAACAATTAAAGGTGCAATATGTAATAAGTCTAATAATAATTATTATTATACAGTTAAATAATCATAAAACAGTCTAATGTCTCAATCATGTTGGAAGGAAGGTTACACTGAAACAGATTTCACTCCCAGCTGGCTGGGGGGTTGTCAGTTTTTATTCTTAAAAAAAGCGAGACGTAGTTACTGTTTACGCTCTGTGAGTTTGCCGAATCTGCAGTGAGCTAATGCAGCAGCGCTGGCATTTGTAATTCAACACCAGCAGGCAAAAAGCTCCAGAGTTATTAAAAGAACCAAAGCCAGTCACAAGTAACAACCCAGAAGTTGTTTCT
Source organism: Aphyosemion australe (assembly GCA_006937985.1). Lineage (NCBI taxonomy): Eukaryota > Metazoa > Chordata > Actinopteri > Cyprinodontiformes > Nothobranchiidae > Aphyosemion > Aphyosemion australe. Next base: position 1,063,940 of record SSNS01000143.1, read on the forward strand.
TGTACCCCGAAGAAGCCACGGCTTCTTTTTGTTTTACTCTAATATCGAGTGAAGCAGGCTAGAGGCTAACGTTGAGCTAACAATGCTAACGGTGAATTAGAAGCAAATATTAATAATAATGGATTGCATTTATATAGCACTTTTCAAGGCACTCAAAGCGCTTTTCCATTATTCATTCACTCTCACATTCACACACTGCTGATGATGGTAAGCTGCTATGTAGCCACAGCTGCCCTGGGGTGGTCTGACAGAAGCGAGGCTGCTATTCTGCGCCATCGGCCCCTCTGACCACCACCAACACAGGCAAGTCGGGTTAAGTGTCTTGCCCAAGGGCACAACAACAGCGACAGACTGAGCGGGACGTGAACCTGCGACCTTCCGATTGCAGGGCGTCCACTTAACTCCTCTGCCACCATCGCCCACATAGCCAAATAGCTGGCTATAAAAAAATCTCAAGCTACTTTTTCAATTACCAAAAACTTGATATTACAGTGAAATGTGTGTGTGAAGTGAATAATGAGTCAATCATGGCGTTTCATTTCCTTTAATGAATCGTTCAGAACTATAACAGCAAGCTAACAGCAAGACGGGAAACAACACTTCCTCTAATGCTGGAGACAAACTACCGTAATTAGTGTAGTAAGTGCTCCCTACCGTAAAACACCCAAGAGTGCTAATGCCAGATATAAAAAAGCATTTACCTACTTATCTACTTACTGTATATGACTCGTCTTTGCTCGTCATCTAGAATCTTCTGGTGCTGATCCGTAACGGGCAACAGCCATGAAACTCATGGAACAGCAGTGAGAGAGTCATATTTTTGCTTAACAAAATAGACTGCAGTAACCACATTTGACCACATGATGTCATTCTTACAAATTGCACCTTTAAGTCGTTTTTTCAAAGGACAGAAAACAACATGACATTGAATGTATTCCAACATAACTGAGAACTTACATTAACGTCTGTAATTTACAATCAGCCACATTTTTTATTTCCTTGTGTATTTTAAAAAATTATTGATTGTCTGTGCGAAAATAAACATGAAATTTAATTTAAGCCTTGCTCCAATTAAACAGAATGTTGAAAGACGTTTCCTTCTCTCTAACAGTAGGATCAATTGATTTTTACAGTAAAAAGTTGAAATAATATTACTGTAAAAATTAAATGACATACCGTGCCCTGTTAGTCGTCCTTTCAGAGTTTCTGAGAGATGCCATGACAGATCTATTCATTGTGAAATGCTCCTGAGCCCCTTGTATCCATTAACAAGCCCAGGCATTAGTATGCTTTCAGACAGCCCTTCATAATGCTACAAGCTTTTTCACCATGTCTAATATTTACTTTAACCAGTTCCCCCTTAAGTGCTTTTTTTTAAACAATGCAGGCACCATGAATCATTTACCATGCAGGAATACCTTAAAGGAATCGTTTTCTTAGGAGACGGTTGTGGTTGGTTTGACGCTCACGGAAGGCATTATCTGAATGACAGTGTTGTGGGCTTGACTGATTCAATATTTATTATCTGTCACATAGACGTACATTAGGCCAGAATTGGGCCGTTGTTTCCAAGTTAGACTCAAATACTCTGACAGTGGTGGGGATGAATCTTTAATTGCAAACAACAATAAAACATTAAATTATTTCTGGAGAATAGAAGATTAGGTAACAATCTCAATCTCTATAAAAAGAAATTGTGTTATTTAATTAGTTAATTACTGCTGTCCTAAAATGAATCAGATGTTCAACTTCATTATTTTGCAATTACATGGGCCGTTTCTCAATATGTGTACTTGTCTGTACTTGTGTACTCACGTCCTTGTGAAACGTCATCAACGATGGTCCAAGTACTGTGCCAATTCTAAGTACATATAATGGTAAGTTCGCTCAAAGTTCCCGGATATGTTCTTGCTCTGCCCATTGTATCGAGGATGCATTGATGCATCCTTCTGCAGACTTGGGACAGCAAAGTTTCCCATAATGCATTGCACCGCTAACCGTTATACTCCAAACGGCAGAGGAGAAAGCTCATAACTGTGGTGTTTTATATCAGAAACACAAATAAATCAATATAAAGTTGTCTGTTATTGTAAATGATTGCGTAAAACCTGTAAAATTTGCTGTGTATTTGTTTTTTTCTTCTTTCAGACTCTTCACGATCCCTCAAAATGCTAATTAGCTAACCCACTATCAAAATAAAAGCATCGTTGCTTTATTTTGATGAAAAAGAAACTTTTTTCTTCATTTAACATCAGGAAATGCTGGCGCAGGACCCCAAGCAGATACTGAACCTACCCCACCAAAAAACTAGCATCAGCATTGCATTCTCTCCATGGAATTAACTGAAGGACTATCAAAGTCTGAGGAGTCACTCCGAGGTCACATGCTTTCTAATCAACAGGTAAAATTTACCATAATGTTTTTTTTTTTTAAACTAGTGACAGTCACGGTGATATGGCGAAAAACTACCTTGAAATGTATGTACTGCCCTCAATCACCAGGAAACTACACACTGTCTCTTTAAGATTTGAAGCACAATGCCTAATTCAATTTATGTTCTGTCCATTAATTCCATGTATGATCATGTTTGTGATCCGTGACAATAATCAGACATAAACGTTATTATCCCTCAGTAAATAAAGTAAACCTTATGATGAGTTTTTCTGAATAAAAGCTCAAGATGAAAAATAAAAAGACAGATAAAAAAATCAAGGTAAATTAAAAGTACACCATCTGGGCTAAAGTCCTGTTTAACTAAAAGTTATTTTATGTAACCTCTAGTTTTGTTGTACGGTTAAAGAAAAATGTGTAAAGAACTAAAAAATTCTCCTTGAACTGCATAATTGAGATGTGTAATAACTGTGACAGAGGGCATCATCTGACCCCTTTTCTCCTTTTTTTCTCACATTGCTTTGTTTATACATGCCTTCATGTCATAATCCTCACAAATCTCCAAAGTAAAATCCCTTTGAAGAAATTGCCTCTCGTAGCGTGATATCCCAAGTAAAGGAGTTCTTTTTAATGACCAGAATCTGACCTCATTTCGTATGCATAAGCCTACATCAAAGTAGACAGCATCCGTCGAGTCCACGTAGCGTTCTTCTGCTTGACAGCTTTTCACATTGAAACGACAAAACACATTCATGGAGGTCGTAATTGGTTAATTAGGTTCAGACCTTGCAGTTTTTCCTTGAACTGACCTTGCCTGACGTGGACTACTGCTGCCATCTAGAAACGTTTCATCTGATTGATGTGCATTTCAATATATCATCTGAGAATAATCAGTAGATTTTGTTCATTTGACTGCTCACAGAAGGCTGTTTGACATATTTATTTTATTAATGTTAAAATCAGTTTTTCAAATCTGAATCAAGAACCAGTTTGCTCTTTTGTTTATTTTTAATTTTGGTTTGGGAGAAATTCACCTTTTTTTCCAGAGACTGAGGTGGATCAGCAGTAGCCAACAAAGTCAAAGCAAACATAACCTCACACATGGTGGAGTTTGCTGTTATGGTCCATTCAAAGTTCAGCTGATCAACCAGATTCGGTTCTATGAAGGCTTTTGTTGGTTAAGATCTGCCACCGTAGCAGAGCCAGAGAGAGGATGTTGCTGGTTTGATTGGGATTTGGAGTTACCTGGGTCAGCTCATGCATAATCCATACTTTAATTTTTTGTGGCATCTGTTTGTCTTTAACAGAGATGTCCAAACTTTTTAAGAAAAGGTACTAAAACATCATGTTAAGTCATTGTTGGACACAAAAATAGGATTATTTTTCTTAAATAGTGCAACGATTATTTTAGGGTGATTTTTTTATTTTTACTGCCCAAAAAGGCTCATATTAGTAAACATCTAGACATAAAAAAGTGTTGATTCACAGCCTGCTAGAGAGATTAATATCCTAAAGGGGCAAATGCCCCCTGGGCCACAGACTGGACTCGCCTGGTCTTCACCAAGCAGATTCTGAACTGTGACTTCCTGATCATCTTCTGGAGCCCTGATATCTGCATTCTCATGAGTCCCACCTGCAGCTCTGCAGGCACATTTTTTCCAACTGTTTGAAGTTGGCTGTTGACCTCACGCTGCTCCCTCTGCTCTAAAAACCAGCACACAGTTCAGGACCTCTGCCAGGTACTCAGTCTTTTTGGCATCCCTTTGATGCTTAATCTATACACGAGTGTTTATTTGACTGAACCACGATGGGATCAGGAGGACAGTGAATCCAGCTGTTTTGGTCATGAGAACAGCTGTGTATTACCCGCAGAAAAAAGGCAACTGCATCATCTGTATTGTGTTTTAGAGGTGCTTCATCTTTAAAGAAATAAAGAAATATTCCTGCACATTTCCAACCCAAACCTTCAAGCATGAGAAATAAATAAATGTACATTGAAGTTAGATTTATGTTGCTGACAAATAGCACAATGTTCACAAGAAATACCATAGCGTGAAAAACACCATCATGTCAGGATTAAAAGCATCAACTCAATTAGTTTCAAACTCAGAAAAACTTTTAAATTTAAAAACTTGACGCTCCTTCTAGTACTTTTTTACTAAATTGCACCTAAAGTCACTAATTGTAATTCTAGAGTGGTTTAAGGTGGGTTTAAATTATTGCTGTTGCTGTAGACAGAAAGGAATGTTTTAAAGTCAATTGTCCAATTTTCTTTTGTCCGTGTATAAACAGTTAATGCAACATACTAGTGATGTGACAAAGGAGCTACAGTATGTTTATTAAGCAAACCCTTCAGTGAGAATGCTGCTATGTGTTCAAATCTTTATCTTTCTTTTATATGTAGTTTTGTTATTTGATGGTTAGAACAGCATAATTAGTGACAAGGTGGAACTTTGTGAACAGGATTTCAGCCTTACTTTTTAGTAGTGGTTGACCTATTAGATCCTATTTATGGTGTTCATTTGGAGTAAAACCAAAAAACAAGATCCAGCATACAGGTGGGTGAAATGAGCTTCCTACTAAGGGTGTTAAAGCTCAGCCTAAGAAGGAAGGTAAAGTGATCCATGATCTAGGGCAGGGGTTCCCAATCTGAGGTCCACAACTCCCCAAGAGGGTCATTAGAGATCACAGAGGGTCCTCACAATTTTGTCTGTGATGAAGTCACCAAAATCATATTTGTAAACTTTACATTTATAAAATCCAGATAACACACCCTACAGTCAGTGCGGTTACATGTGCAGTATCAACGTCTAAATCAATCCAGGTCCATCTTATGGTAATAAGCTGGGGGTCCTTATCCTCGTTTACATGCGCATCAGAAAACCAACCTCTCAAATGAAGTTCGTTCCACTCCGGTACAGTAGGTGGCGACATGTGCTCTTTCATTTCGGCATTTTTCTGGTTAGCTTGTAGCAACACAAATAGTAAACAAACGCTGGCGGGAGTGAAGCAGACAGAATGGAAACAGGATATGCACAATGGCTGAAGGAATGGACAACAACAATGCTGCAGCACAGCTTATTGGTACGTACTGCACTGTTTGATGGTGTTACGCGTGTTACGTTGTGGCGATGATATTATCAGACAAGTGCGACTGCGGTCTCGTCACTTCCGGAATGCAAGCATCCAATCGATTCAGTTCCCATTTGCATGCAGAATGCATTTGGATTGCTATCGCATTATCTGGGTGCTTTAGCCAGATTAGAACCAGTTCACCTTCAGCCAGACTAATGCGTTTACATGCATTTAAAAAAACCGACATGAGTCTTTTTAGGGCGTTACTTCAGTTTTCTGATGCGCATGTAAATGCACTGAGTGTAAAACAAGGAGAATAAGTACAAAAACCTACAACTGATGGTTGTTTGTTGCAAATAAATGTTTCTAATTAATAACCTCTGATATGTGTATGAGTAGGAGTTGGGGTTGGGGGGGCCAGACTCGTCATGGACACAGGCAAAGGGGTCCTCAAGGAAGAAAGATGGGAACCACTGATCTAGGGGATAGCTCCAACTAGCCGCTGCTTCTCCACATCAGAAAGAGTCAGCGGAGGTGGTTTTGGCATCTGACTAGGATGCATCCTGTTTAGTGTGATCTGGAGGTCTTAATGGCATGTCCCACGAGGAGGAGATTTCACAGAAGACCCAAACCTTACTGAAGGGATTTTACTTCCTGGTCTGGAACACCATGGGACCTGGATAGTGTTGCTAGGGAGAGGGATGTCATTACCTCTGCTGCTTAGAACAATGTTTAGAACATTTGCCTACTGATCTGCAATGGTGATCAAATAGTCTTTATCAAGTTAAGCAGAATTCCTAATGAAGCATTTCCTCTGTGGCTGATGTGTCAAGTTTTAGATTTGCAGCCTGAGCCTTTAATCTCTCCATCTCCACAATCTGAAGCAAAGCAGGAAAAGGGCGTACAGTACGGGTAGAGGTCACAGCTGGGTCACTATTCATGAAAACAAGCACAATTAGTGCAATGACTCAGCTCGCTCACAGAATTCACGCAAAACTGCACCTCATAAAGCCGACGGTTTAAGTTTAAAGCGCACACAATTGCTCATAATTGCTCCAGAAATTGATTTATTAGCTCAGTTGTGAAGCTGCGTGAGCCGCGTGCCATCTGACCCCCAGCTGAATGAATAATCAACAGGCTTCCCGAGCGAGCAGATGTTCGGGAGTGTTGCTGTTCTATCAGGCCTGTAATGTGAACAGGCACGAAACCAGATCAAATTAAACGACGTGAAGACAGACAGCTGCAACACATTTGGACTTTGCTGATTTGCCTCTTTTTGCGCTAATTAGAAGTTTATGTTCCAAAAAAACCACGAGATGCTCTATTTTCTCTCTTTTTCTAATATAAATATTAGTGACTTTAATAGAGCAACACAAAGAGAAAAGCTGAAATAGTTTATTTGCTTTGAAAAGACCTTAAAAGTAACAGTGGGAACAGCTGCTGTGCAAACAACAATAAATCCAGACCTTTTATTTTTGCTCTGGCTGTTTTGTAAGACATATTCTTGAGGGACTTGACTCATGATCCCTTTGCTTCAACTATTTTCTCTAATTGCCTCTTAATTTCTTTGCTTTGCTCTTGATTATGGGGTGTAGCCAGCCTAATGAAGCACACATGAGTTGTTTACAACTCCCTGCTTCTCCTCTAGTTAGCATGGACAAGGCTAGTCAGACAGTACGCTGTTTATTTTAGCTGTTTCTTCTTTGACAGCCTCTTAAACTTTGCAGCATCCAGCAAGGCTCTGAACAAATTTGGTGGCTATAGGAAATCTCCTTCTTGTTGTTTTTTAATCCCTGTTTCTTGTATTCAAAGTGATCCCTTAAAGCAGGAAACGGTCGGATTGTACGCTGAAGTAGCGGTTGTTGTTGTGTCTGCCCCCAGGAACTGTCGACTCGAGTGTTTTTCTCCAAACTTGTCACACATTTCAGGAACAATTAGAGAAAAAAAGTAAATTGTTCCCATGCACTTGGATTGCCGTCCTCATGACATCTGCCACCGCAGCACGGATGATAGATTCCTCCTTCATTAGCCAGGGGTGTGGGATTACCCAGCGAGAACACATTAATCACCACTTTCTATGGCAGCCTGAATGCTCTGCGCTTTGTTAGGGAAAAAACTTTTCTTTTTTCCCGACGTGTCACTCTTCTCCCGTGACAGGCTGCAATCAATCATCTTGACGGACAGCACTGATAGGTTACACTGTTTACACAATGTGTAATGAAAGATCATGTTACCCACCATTGTTGTTTCTGAGACAACTCTTTTGGACTGGATATGAATAGAGAGGGCGCTTTAGTACAAATCCACACAAGCTTGTTTGCTTTCTCTTTTTGTTTCCACAGAGTTTCCACTTTGTCCCTCTTTCACTCTCGCTCTGTCTCCACAAACACTCCACCAAACGTGGACTGAGTAATGGCTTGGTAATGCCCTGAAATTTGACTTATATGTATGGAAATGACAAGGTAAAGTGATAAAATGGGTTTTAGAACTACATTCTTTATTGACCCTCCCAAAAACAGACGGGCTCAAATCAAAACTTCTCCAACTTTTAACTTTTCTTTTCAACAACATGCATTCTTGTATACTAATGGTTGGGATAAATGTAGCTTTAAAAATCACTAACTAAGGTTGAGAATTAAAAGAAGCTCTAATTATGAAAAGATGCTTCTACAATTATCAGTTTTGGAACAAAAAAAAGAACTAAAGGTATTTTTTGTACGATTATTTGGAAAGGTCTTATGATAGCTACCATGATGGTTATATGTGGGTTAAGCATTAACACAGGGCTACCGGCACTGCATGGTACAACCTAACTCAACAGTAACATTGTTAGCTTTAGCACTGATGTAAAAAAGGAAATATAAATGCAAAGAACATTAATTAATTTGTACTAGTTTACTTACAGATGAGGAGCCGAACCCTGGCTTTCCACAGGACATGAAAGCAGCGCAAGATGGCCGCGAAGCGTACTACGTGGCAATTAGCCGCCATTATAGTGGACAGGGTCCTTTCCACCGGCAGCTATGTGTAACGTTCTGGACGCGTCCCAGAAGCAACGGGACGCTATTATTATGCCTCAAATTTATTTCTTACGCACTACGCTTCTAAAACACGTCAAACTCAGCAGTTTAGATCGGGACAGACAAGGAAGTCAAACATGAAGCCAGTGTTAAACATCTGGAAACTTCCAAAATAAAAGGCACGTGCAGTACGTCATTTCCTGTGAAACCCCCGTAGCCGATGTAAACAGAACAGAAAATAAACCACAGACCTTTTTGGATACATGCAGCTGACTTTCTCCTTTCTTGTCATTGTGTAGACTTCTAAAATCACGTGTGGTGTTGCAATTCTCCCGTGATTTTGTGACCTCGCGTGATCAGCTGTGTGGAACGCTTTCACTCCCGTTTCTCGCCAGAAGCGCTCCCAGTTGGAAGGGAGCTCGCAGGTAGAATGCCACTATTACGTTGCGCACCGCTTTCACATCCTGTGGAAAGCCGGAATAAAGCCTGGGACACACAGGAGAAAGAGCGCTGCGCCACGGAAGCGCCGCGGTTTTGGGAAGTCAAATGGTCACACAGGAGGCGCCGCGCTGCTGAACGCTTCTTCAAAACATCACGCGGGACTTGAGAACAGGAAGTGGAAGTGACTCTTTTGTTTATACGTGATCAGACTTGCCGCTGTGTTTTGTGAGACTCTAATTGATTAAAAATGGGTAAGTACGCTATCTATTAGGATCGTACAACATCTTATGCTTCTCGACTTCAACAATAAAAAGCTCCTCGTCCATGTTTTGGCGGTTGGGTTTATGCCGGCGTTTGGGTTTGTGCCGTAAAGCCGTTCCGCGTCGTAACGTCTGTTGTAAAGTATTCCACATTGTCGTAAACAGCTGCTCCACGGCGCGCCACTTGAAATAGAACTGGCGCCTATCTTCAGCGCCTCTGCGCGGACCGGCGCTTCTGGGACGCGACGCGGCGCGTCTCTCTCCTGTGTGTCCCAGGCTTTAGTCTCCTCCCCTTCCGGTCGGCTCACGGCTCCCCTGAACGAAAAAAAAAAGAAAGAATGTAAGTGAACGGGGCGATTAAAGTTATTTTCTGGTCCGTTTTAATTAATTAAGTAAAACGTAATTTGAGATTTAAAAGCTTGTAAAAATTTGTAATTAAAAAGACTACAACTAAGACGTCAGAATCTCTTCTCCCCAGCGTAGCTGCTACCACATGGCCAGATTTATAGTGGTTTTCTCCACGTTTAATGCTTCTTTTGTTCTGGAAGAAGGATGCAAAGTTCGCTAAACTCAAAGCCGTTTTTATTCTCCTCTTCTTGTCTGGTTTGATGATGTAATTTTTTGTGAGACGAGCATTTGTAGTCCACTATTTGTTTTCACACAAAACCTAAAATAACTTGTCAACCTGTCAAAAATAAGCGCTTTCAAAATGTGTCTAAAATTCATGGACATCAAATGTTAAATCCATGGGATCAAACAGGAACAGAAAATAACTTTTATCGTTTCATAGACTCCCATACATTTTTTCGGCAGTAGGGTATCCATGTACGTAGAGTAGCTGGGCGTGACTTATTGGCTCCCCCTAGTGTTAGCGTTGTGGAACAGATATCTGCCACAGGAAGTTCGTAGTTACCACCATCATAAAAATTCCCCAAACAAGGAGTGAGCTTTTGCTAAAGTTTGATGTTTGTGCAAATCTGTGAAATGAATGTTCATTTGTGACATATGGAGTTATTATTTGTATTATTTGTTTTGTTGACCACAGCGCCACCTAGACAAATGGGTCCTCTGCTCTCACACACCTGAGTTAAATAAAAAGCTCACCTTTTACAAAGTCTTTGCAGTTACAAATTTAGAAAGATGTATTGCACTCAGATTTTCCTGTAGTTTTACAGGCCAGGTCCATTTTTTACACTTTAGCAGCTATTCGAATGACTCATACAGAAATATGTCACTATTTGGAGCTGGCGGATAAGTCCTTCTTCCTCCAGGGCATCACAGATAAGCTGTATTATTTTACATCACCCAAGCACCAGTTGGTGTCTTTCATTTTTGTTGGTTTCTGAGACACTTTTCAGAGAGTTTTATGCACCCAATCATTTGATACTGTAAAGTACCTGTCTGACCCACAAGGAGGTGTGATGCTTTATGTCCTTCCAGACAGACAGCAGTGGAGATTGGTTTGCAGAAATTTGATGAGGGGACATAAAAAGATGCTGAACTCACTGCCCTGTCTTCCCAACGAGCTCAGTGTCCCTTATTTCCCTCTGATTGTTTACTAAGTTAAACTAATCAAACCTGCTCCTGAAAGAGTTCTTTTTAATATTTAGGTCTTCATATTGAAAAATGTGAAAAAGAACAGTGCAGCATCTGCTCTAATTGGTCCTCACAGTGGGCAGATTTGATTTTGGCACATAGTTACAAGACAAAAAGCGACAGTAAGCGATGGAGAAGAGAGCTGTGGTGTAGACAGGAGTGATGCCAGCTCATTCCCACCCATGGGGCTGCAGGCACAGTCATCAATTCTTACCTATCATCCTTAGCACAACACACAGGCTCATTACAATTATCCCTCAAATACCCACAGCGCATTCAAACCCACAGAAAAGCAGATCCCCTTCTTTAACACATTTAATACTGTAATGAAACTCTCTTATGCATTGTAGAAATGCACTACAATGTCAAGAAGTTTAGTTTAATTTTCTGCAGATATAGAGGATTATATGTGTTTTGAACAAGTGGAAGATTATCACAGTCTCTCTTTACCAGAGACTCTGCTCCTTCTCCTCCTGGGTGGTCTCTCTGGATGACTCTTTCTGTGCCTACACGCACTGCCATTGTGTAATATCGACAGAGCACAACAGCAAGACATACGCTCCTGAGGAGAGTCACAAAACACTCTGAAGCCTGAAGCTTTTGGCGTCTGCCTTGCTCCTTTAAAGAGACTGTTAAATATGAGTCAGCTGTTGTGCTCAGGACTCCAACAACTGCTTTAATTCCTCAGCCCCCCCTCCTCCTTTGCTTAAAAGGGGGCTTTGTGCCTGTAGGGCCCCCATCAGTTACCTGCTGACAGGCCGAGCATGACTGATGAGCTGCCCGAGGCGCCCCGGTATACTTTGTCAGCTGCTCATAATTTATACATCTTATCTGCGTCAGAACAAAAGACAGAACGTGGCTTTATGGAAATAAAAACAGAGACTTGTTTAGACTCCAGCATGTGGAGTGAAGCGGGGTGATCATGCTGATGGTTAGTTCTCTTTGTGAGCAAGACACGCTGCCTCGTCTGGCTCTCAGCACTCCACACCCATTCTGTCTACCCACACCTTCACTCTGCGTGTGTGTGTGTGTGTGTGTGTGTGTGTGTGTGTGTGTGTGTGTGTGTGTGTGTGTGTGTGTGTGTGTGTGTGTGTGTGTGTGTGTGTGTGTGTGTGTGTGTGTGTGTGCTGACCTCAGAAGTCTTTTGAGGTTGTTGCGGTTGTGTCTGCCTTTAGTTGGCAGGTGACAAAGACATGAAACACGGGTGTGTTTATACAAGGTCAGCTGTTTAATTTTCATGCAAAACATTAAATCAGAGACCAGAATGTGTGTATGCAATGTGCTGGCTTAGGTTTCAGTCACTATTTTGGTTTGAAATGGTTAGTGATGTTCAAAAACATGCATTAGCAAGAGCTGCGTTGGGACTCACGGTGAACAGGATATTGAGGTGGACCACGGAGAGAGAGATGATTTATCACTGCCGCTGCAGCTCTTCCCTGCAAGGGATGGATTTCTCTTCAAACGCTGTGCTTTGGTCTGTGATATTGAGAGTGATTCATTCACTGAGTCATCCTCCAACACTTTGTCAGATTCAAATTGTCCTGCCAGCTCTTTTTGTTTTGGTTTTCTCACGGCCTTGAACAAAACGTGGGATATGCTCTTACTTGCAGCATCTGCCAAAACGCTACTCATCCTGCTTTTGTCTCGCCTTGGGTTTTTGTGGCCCCACGGTAATGAGATACACAGAGTGCAACTATAACAGCCAGCCTGTGGTGCTATGGGTACAATAGGTCTAAAATAACCTAGAAAATCAAAAGTGTTAAACTGCATGCTGCTAAAAGCTCACTGTGATTGCATTCACAGGATTTTATTTGAAGATTCTTTTGGATACAAATCCTAAACAACCTCACTCAGACAGGTTTGCTGTAGCACTGATAGATTGTATGATCCATCCACATTTTCCTGAGTCTCCTTTTTTTCTTTTTTTTTTTTTTTGCATTTTATCTGACACATTTAAGCGATATCCCTCCATTTAGCTTCCTGGTTCAAAGCTGTTAACAGTCAAGTCAGCTGTGACTATCCAGCAGAGGAATAGGCAGATATCTAAAACCGTTCAGATGGTATCCATATCTTGGTGTGGTTTCTATTTGTTCTCCTGGAGCGAGCCGGGCAGTGGATCATTTGCACCACAGTGACAAGTACATCATCATCCGCCTGTAACCTTAGCTTGGAGAGACGATGCGGGCTTTGTTCTCCGCCAAGCTCACTTGGGGATGTTTGGCAGTGTGCTGATAGATATGCTTATCCTAATGTCAGTGCATAGCACCATCCCTGATAACAGATTCTCTCAGTAGAATCCACCCAGCTTATCTCGCTGCTGTGCTGTTAGGCGGCGGCAGCCTCTCTGTGTGGGAAGACGGCATGCAGACATTCTTTTATTTGCAGAGCTACTTCAGCACATTATGCATAAGACATGTTTGCAAAATTTCTTCTTTCTAAGGAACAATCGTGAAGGAACTGTGTACCTGACTAATGCAACAGTGCTGATATAAATACCTGCAAGAGCAGACACGCGTTTAATGTGCACAAAGCTAACAAACCTGCAGGTTGCTCACAAACTCCAATCTGTCAGTGATTACTTCAGCAGGTGCCACTATTATGGGCTTCCAAAACACTCTGTTTAGAGTTTGCTGCTTTAGTTCAAAGTTTTGCTGCATATTTTACCGTTTTGTTGTTTAAAGTCATTTGTAATGCATTAGAAGCTGATGAAATCATAGACATTTATTTCATGTGGAGCATCTGTCCTGCAGTGGAGGATAAGTGTTGACGCTGAAGCAGTGGAAGGGGAACGAGGAGGCTTTAAGGGGAACAGAGCATCCTGCTCAGCTCCGCTCAGCAGTCGGCTGATGAGCCTGCAGGAGATAACTCTGTCTGCATAGTACAACCAGGAGATGAGACAGGAGGCCTTGAAGGGCTTGGGGTTGGGGAGGAGTGGGGTGCAGACCTGGGAACGCCAGCTGCCAGACAGCTCACCACATGCAACACATGTCTATCAGCACCTACTGTTCCACTATGCACCATTAAGATGACAGAACAGTTCATATCCTGCGCAGGGCTGATAGATATGTCATATCTCTGAAAACCCTGTTTGTCTTCCACAGGTGCATGAGCCCTTCTTTTCTCTGCGAGCAGACAGCACACATGGCACTTTTCGACACTTTTTCGCTGATAGCGATTCGGCATGCAGACGGTATCAAAGGGGAGATCTTTCCCATGCAATTATGGCAGAAAATAAAGGCGATGAGGTGTGCCACACAAAGAAAAGCAGAGGATCAAAAGGCCTGGAATGAAAGCTGATTACGAAAACGGCTAAAGGTTAATGTGAAAGAGTGGGAAAGCAGGCAAAAAAAGTTGCTGTTTTCTTCCATTTATGTGTGACCTAATAATATATTAGTAAGTGTAAGCTAATGTAACACCAAAATGATTTTGTTTAAATTCACATTTTACACCTAATTAATAACATTACTTGGATGAATGACTATTTTGTTGTAAAGTGCCTTGGGGGGTTCTAGGACTCTAGAGGGTCATTAATTAAATATTAAATGTTTATGTTATATCAAATACAGGCCATTTACCATAACTTAAGTTTTGGTTTTGGGTGAACGTTTTACAGGCATGGTTCTCAACAGGAAATGTTGCCGACACCAGGTTAGACAAAAAGTCCTGCCTCCACTGGAAGAGTTACACTATCTCAGGGTCCTCTTTACCAATGAGGTCATTGGGATTTTGAGAGGCTGTTCATTGTGGGGAAGATTCCAGTTCTCACCTATGGTCATATAAGGACTAAAAACATGATTCTGGTTACAGGTAACCAAAGTGAGTTCTTCCACAGGGTGGCTGGACTTAACCTTTGGGATAGGGTGAGGAGCGCAGACACTCAGGAGGGACTCTGAGCAGAACCACTGCTGAGGTGATTTATGCTTGTACTTAGAATGCTCCCCGGAGTTTCAGGTTATGTTCTATCAGGGCAAACTTAGGACAAACTGGAGGGATCACATCTCCATGCTGGTCTCTGAAAGCCTTGGTATCCTATTAGAGGAGCTGGAGGAAGTAGCTGGGGAGAGGACATCTTTGGACATTGTCAGAGAACCAGCCAAACCAAACTAATGAAGGTGACCTATTACCAAATTTTCTCAAAGACATTTAATTAAAAAGAGCATGTACCTAATGTGTTCTTGCTAAGATTTAGAAATAAAATAGCTGCATCATGTGCCTCGGTGAGGTTATGTTGTAGCTGTGCCACTCTCTGGGCTCTGTGTCCAGTATTGTTGGGTAATTATTCCCAGCTCTCAGAAATTGCTTGTAACTGGTAATGAGTGGCCTCTCACAGAGCAGATCCTGTATTTTTCTCTCTTTATATTACTAATAATGCCTGATTGTTCTCAGTAATCTGCAGCACCGTTTCTCTTTCATCTCAACAATAAGATAAAGGGGGAAAGGAGGGATTTGTTGGTCAGGCAGGCCCATGCCACACTTAGACGGCTCAGCTCTCAGAGGATTTATCCACTGTTGTTATGACTAATACTGTGTGGATTACAAGTTAGTGAGAGGTCACCTATCGCTTCTATTTCCTTGAAGTGAGACTTCCAGCTCATTTTCTTGCCCTGACACGAAAATGTACTACTTGTCAAGGCGGTGAATGACAGGGTGCATTCGACATGCTCCTCCAGATCATTTGCCAAAGTCTGACTTGAAAAGCTTTCTCCTTTGAACTCAGCTCAAACCTGTCAGTTCCTCTAATTCAGAGCAGAAATCTGCAGCTGCTGAAATAATGAATTAGGCTGATGGACAGAATTATAAGAGCCTGCCTACCTAGCCATCCAATGACACCCCGCTGCTCCCAAACGCTGCCAGTGATTTAGCACCTCAGCCAGGCAGGATGAAGGAACTGAATTTATTCACAGGAGGGTGGCAACTAGCACTGACTCATAGCCTTTATGTAGCGGTGCATGTCCTAATTCATCAACAAGCATGTCCTCCCTGAAAGGGCGAAGGAAATTAGACAAGATAGTCTCTCATTTTTGAGTAACATTTGTTAGGTGGTAACAAAAAGCACAAATCCTTTAAATTAAATGTGTTTGGTCTCATTTTAAGGCCGTTATCTTTGTTTTTTTCCCCCTTATTTTCAATCTGGTCTCAGAGTGTAGGTTCTGGCCTCTGGTAACCCGCTCAGCCCCCCTCTCAAATTTAGTAAACTCCTTAACGGGTTGATAGGTTTTGGACCGATGCTTAGCAACGGCATTCCTGCGCCTTAAGTAGCAGTAAGCCGCTCGCTGCACCCTTTGATGTGGCTGTCAAGGCAGATTTATTTCCCCTTAACACATTGTCTTCGTGTCCGCTTATATAAAGGGATAAAAGCGAGTGGTGTTTACACTTTTTCGTTGTAATTAAATTGTGTTGCTCATGATTTCTCAGGTGAGACATACATGCTGGCGGATCTTAGGGGGAGGTCTGACAAAGCAGCTTATTTAATTTCACCAGCTGACATGCAAAATGTGATGTCACTGATTACAGCTGAGGCCTGTTGTATGTGGTGACCACAGAAATGACCTGTTTTTGTTTGATTCACCATGTAGTGTGTGGTGTTATCTGTGGTTTTGAGAACTGCCTTCTACTGCGTTGTATCAAGTTAGAGAGATCATTCTTCCATCATAAGTGATACTGAAGTCCAGTCACAATGTAAACCAATACACTAAAATCAGACCAATTACAACTCTCCTATGGGAAATCAGCAGCTTCTCTATACACCAGATCTTTTCTTCATGTTTGACCCATACCAATAAAACCTATTCTTCATACTTTATAGATAGAATACTTTCAAAACCCAAAGACTGAAACAAGTAATAATAACGACTAGGATAGACTAAAAGTATTCTATGAATTGCATTAAAGATCATAAAAAACATCAAACAAAAATCAATCACCAATCTTGACACAAATGAATTACCAGCTAATTGAAGTGGGTCTTTAAAAGCTTCTTAATGTTTCCATGGCTCTATGCAAATCTAGTTTGTTTAGGTAAATTCTTTCACAGATTAGAGGTAGCAACTCCAAAGATCAACACTACTTTGATCTTTTGTTTATGTGAAGTTTAGGAGTATCTGGTTGTTTGACCTCATTAGTGATGGTGGCCACCAGTAACCGGAAGGTTGCAGGTTTGCACCCTGCTCAGTCGGGCAAGACACTTCCTCTGCCTGGGTGGTGGTCGGAGGGGAAGCAGTGGTGTCTTATGTGAGTTAGCCCGAGGACTGCTTTGGCTAGGTTGTGGCTCATCATGTGAATGTGTGCGTGTGTGAACTGTTCTGTTGTAAAGGGCCTTGGGGGGGCTCTAGAAGGTGCTATAAAAATACAGGCCATACACATTTCCCACTGTTCTGGATGGGGTGTGATGGTGTAGAAGATTGTGAAAAGGTGATTGAGGTCAGGCCATCAAGAGTCTTGAAAAGTAATATTGTACAGGAAGCCAAAGACAAAGAGCCAACGCCGGTGCCATATGGTAGAGCTGTCTTGTTCAAATCTAGAGGTGAGCAGCAGCATTTTGTTTCAGCCGTAGAGAATGAAGAGCGGACTCATCTAAAACCTCATGAAGAGAATTAAAATAAATTAAGTGTATTGTGATAAATATTTAAATAACTTTTTCAAAATATTCTGAAATGAGTTGTGACTGAAAAAAGCATGATTGGACAACTAAACTCATCTGCTTGCCTTTTTTAAAGAGGCTGTTGCAAGTTACATCAAAGAAAGAATTGAATGGGCAGCACTAGACGCTTGAGAATGATATCTGGGTCATCTACAACCTTTTTTTCCCAAATAGGAAGAATTTGGTTTTGTTTTAGAATAAAGATGTTTTAAAATCATTCATGTGTCACAAACAATTAACGCTATTAACACAAACACTAAATAAACCTGCTCTGGAACTGGACATTTGATTTTCTAAGAATGTATCCTAAAGTCAACATGTGACAACAGAACAGACCCCAGAATAGAACCTTGAGGAACTCCACCAGTAAGGAGTGCTGTGGCTGAATGGTATTGTATTTTTATTGTCTAAGTCCTGTCAAATATTATTTAAATCAATGTAGAACAATTCCTTTAATACCTTCACACAATTCAAGCCAAGATTAGAGGATTCTGTGATCTACAGTGTCACAGGCAGCACTCAGGACAAGGATGTGACTTTGTTCCTTAATAACATAATACTCTCATCAGTTTCTTTTGAGGTCTGTTGATGTTGTGCCAAAAAAGACACCACTGTCATGAAAGGCACCCTAGTTGCAGGAAGTGTTATTTGATTGACCCAATGGTGTAGTGTCATAAAAAAAAACACTGTGCTGTACACAGATGTGTCTGCCTGTTGTTTGGCTTAGAGGCAGCACACTGTGTGACTCCCAAAATCATGAAGGATTTATAAATGTCACATGATGCAAACTCAATAATATAAAATCTTGAAAGTGACCCATCTCACACTATAATGTAAAATTTGCTGGACTGTATATTTTGTTGCTGCAGCCAACTGGCAGATATTAAACATCAACAGTGATGTGAGTCCAACCATGAATCAAAAACGAGCGCTCTCATTAACGTTTTTATTTGAAATGACATATTTAGATTTTCTTACAATTTTTCACAATGAAATAATTTGTTTACAAAGGCTTCAATTCCCAGGTTGTTGTTCACTCAGGCCCAATTGATTGATGAAAAATGACAGCAACATGTCTAATTTATTCATTTACCTCTTTTGTGCACTTTTATGGTGTTCTGCTAGTTTTGTCTTGTCCCTTATCTTATTGGCTGCCTCTAGTGTAGCTGATGTATTTACACACAAACTAACACAAGTCTACTAAAAATCCCGCTGTGAGTAAAGCAGCTTGTAAAGCATCACTTGATGTGTGCTTGGCCGACCTCCACGGGCCTGAGCTGAAGCGAACGAGCTCTGACTAACTCTCACGTTGAAGCCAGCAGCTGGAAAAGCGCTTGTTCTTTGTGTTTGTCAGACAGCCCACTCTGTCCTGAGCCACATGTCCATGGAGGAAATGTCCAAATGTGGCACAGCACCAGGAGTTCCTCTGAGGGGAGCTGAACCTCTGTTCTGAACATGAATCATGAAGGCGGTATCAGCCTCCCCACGTCCAACTTTACAGTCTCACACCACTTTAATACAGTTTACATCAGATATTTTATGTGCTGGTTAACAGTACAGTAATGAAATGTTTACTACCTGAAATAACTCAACAGTCTATTGCATCTTTAACAAATTATGGCTCAAACATTCGTAAATAATGGTTTTATTTATAAACCTTATACAGGTTCATGATAGTTTGAATCTACATTTAGTTGAAATGTCACTGGGGCCTTTTGGCTTGTTGGTTTAGTTGTGAAAAAATGATGTCCAAAAAGCTAATTCTCATTTTACCAAAAAAATCAGTATGTCACACACACACACGCACACACGCACACACGCACACACGCACGCACGCACACACGCACACACAGTTTTAAGTTCCACATGGAAACATTTTAAGAGCCATTTAAATGTTTTTAAATATGTTCAAAAGTGAGAAAAATCTTGAAATGCTATTCTCGAGTTTTCATGTGGACATCAAAAACACAACTTTGTGAAAACGATGTCGCTGCCCCGCTAACCCATGACCCTGTGTGTAACAATGACCAAGAGTGAACTTCAGACCAGAGAGAACCAGCTGTTGGTACTTTAGGAGCTTTAGGAGCAGCGGCTCTACTCAGAGTCCCTCCCGAGTGTCCGAGCTCCTCACCCTATCTCTACAGCTGAGCCCGGCCACCCTCCAGAGGAAACTCATTTAATTAAATAAATAAATAAATAAATACCTTGTGGACGTTGAATGAAGCCATTGATCCTGCACCTGAAACGTGTGTGTGTGTGTGTCCATTATGTCCTTATCTTTTGACTGGAACAACTCCACTCAACATGGTCCTTGTGGTTCAGGAGTATTACTTCATCAACCCGTGTTCTTCTTTTATTCTTCTGCTTTATCCTTTACTTGTTTGAATAAAACTGGAACCCCTTTTGGAGAAGACTGTTGTCGTTTTTAGTTTAATGATGCATGTATCTCCACCTACAGTAGAAGTCTAACACACCAAACCAGAGAGCTTTGAATGAATGCTCCACGCCTCTTTTCTGTTTTTGGTGTAATTTTGTAGAAGCATGGCAGCACCACATACAGGCCTGGCATAGTTACTACAACATTTGTGATGTTTTGAGGATTTTTAAAAATTATTTCTTTAAAAAGTACTTTCATTAAAATGTAATAATTAGAAGCAACAACTACACTTTTTCATAAATATTTAATTTCTGTATGGACCAAGACTAGTTTGAGGTAGAAAGGGAGTTTTTATTTTCTCAGCCTCAACCTATTCTTTAAAAAGTTTCTTTATCATTTTTACACACCAGACCTATAAATCTATTTTCTGCACTGCTATATTTAATACCTAAAGTTGCATCTTCAGTGTAAAGAGCACTGGTGTATTATTTATAACAGCACATGTTTAAACTAAACATTTGTAAATCATTCCAGGCCTCATTTGCTCCATCCCAGAGGTGTAGTTTTTGGTTGAGGTCATCCGAGTTGCAAATAATCACGTACATTTGTTATTCACTTTGCCTTCTCCTGCTCCCACGAGGTTGTTAAAGTTTAAAGCATCATCACATATTTTCCTGACAGTCTATATTCCCCCCAAATCCAAGGCTTTGATATATCACCGTGAGAGTTTCTCTCTCTGCAGAAAAATGGTTTCTTCATTCCCTCTGATAATAACTTTGAACACTGACAGCGAGCTGAGGCTGGCTAACTGATTTTCTGTGCAAATTCTCTGCGTGAGAAGAGAAGGAGAATACATCTTTCCATTTATGACATGAAGAAAGCAAAATAAAGATGAATTTGTAAGATTAGACTGAAATAACTGTTGAAGATGGAAGCGTGCTCCCTTCCAGCATATGTGGAGAAAAAAAGTGGCACTTTATTGTGTCCTACTTAAGAAACACACGGATTCTTCCAGGGAACGAACAGGACTTATACGGAATGTTCTCACCACAAACATCCAGCTTTTAGTTTAGTTTAAAACGTGTGTTGAATTCTGAACAGTTTCCATGTCAGCAGCATGAAGTTTTGCATTTGTTTGAAAAGCATAAGAAGGAATGGTAAATGAGCTGCATTTATATAGAGTCTTCTAGGGTTTTACAACCCCCCAAGGCACTTTACAAAACAATCAGCCATTCACCCACGCTCACACACACGCACGCTGGTGGTGATGAGCTACAAGGTAGCTACAGCTGCCCTGGGGCGCTCTGACAGAAGCGCCACCGGTCCCTCTGACCACCGCCAGCAGGTTAAGTGTCTTGCCCAAGGACACAACGATTGTGACAATTGAGGCTCAAACCGGCAACCCTCCGGTTACAGGGCAGGCACTTAACACCTCTGCACTCAACTCCACCGCCCGTTCCAACAAAAAGAATGCACGGAAAGTAACTAGAAAATAATGGAAATCAGTGCATTGGAATCATGCAGTCCATTAATAATATTAAAATATTGACTATGGCATTTTTAGGTTGGGTGGGTTAGGGCTATTAATGTGCTGCATCAATGAGATTGTTACAAAGAAGCAAAAAATTCAAGTCAGAATGTCATGGGGCGACATTGGGTTAGGAGTTTGTCCTGTAAACAGTCAGTTGTCAGTTCGAACAAAGGCTCCGTCTGCGTCAGTGTCTTTGTCCTTTGCCGAGACACTTCACCCTCTTTACCTGTTGGTGGTGGTCGGAGGGACTGGTGGCACCTGTGTACCGCAGCCTTGCTTCTGTCAGTGAGCCCCAGGGCTGCTGTGGCTACATTGTAGCTCATCACTGATGGTGAAGAGCTACATGACTTTGCAACCATTATAAAGACAATTTGTCTTGCAATTTTTCTGAACATGTTCAAAATCCACAAGATACAAGAGCAAGTCCTTGTGACTCACATGAGAAAAGTCAAAACCCTTGTGACATGTAAAAGCTCCCTCATGATTGCCATTTCCAATTGTCTCAACAGTCTGACCTAAACAAGTTTATTCATTCAAGGACCATGTACAATAGTGAGCATAAATGTTACCATTTGATGCATTGTACTAGATTTAGCTTAAAGCTAATTCGCATCAACAAGACAATCTTCGTGCTTGGTTGTTGATTGAATATTGTTTGTCTCCACTCACAGACCTTTGACAAAAGGGAAACTAAAACTTGAGTATCCGTGGTAGTGGTGGTAAGGTATCAGGTGGTAGTGGTGGCTTGCAGTACTTTGAGAGCAAAACGCCTCCACTCTGCACAGCAGAACTTCTATGTAGAACTCACAAAGCTCTTGATTAGATGTGAAGACCCAGGTTTCATTCCAAGCATCCCTGGTCATTTCTCACCACTAACAAAGCTGCCTGCCACCTTCCGTATGTAGTGGAATCTGAGATTCAGATCTAGAGGCCGTATTTGAAAGTGTTGGTCATGCATGCAAACAAGGGGGTGCTATGAAAGCCAGGCTCTTTGTCTGACAAACAATGGCATTTCAACCACTGGGGGAACAGCTTGGATCTCCTTAGAACTGGCATTGCTTTCATGTCAAGTGACACTGAAGGCAATAGAGTGACCAAGAGCCACCTCACATTCAACGCTTTCACTCTCCCTTCTTCTCTACACTCTGTTTTTTTTTTTTTTTTTACTGAATTGCTCGATTGGGACATTATTTCATATTCCTTTGAAAGTGGTGCCAAACTATTCACACAGCCACAGCTTTGATCAGGACCCTCATTTGTAGCCTCACATCTTAGAGACGACTGGTTGAGCCTACCCTGATAGATGGCTGCACTATAGTCACATGCCTTTAACACCATTTGTGGAAGCTTAATTGTTTTCTAAAAGATTCTGTCCCCAAGTTTTATTAATCTATAAGCAACACTAATGGTATCATAACAGACTTTCTTGATGTTTCACAGTTTTAAAATTCTTTGATTACTTAAACACCAAAATGTTTTTTGCTTGTTATTTTTGAAATATGATCAGTCTGAGTTTAACATGCAGACTAAATATTAAAACAGACTTCAAGACATATTTCCTGTGATAGCCACTGATTGAAAATAGACGAGAACATTCTGATTAGAAAAGTCTGTCAATTCTACATCATAATGTCAAATTAACATTCATGGACTCACCTGTCTGCTCGTGACGGGGAAGGCTGGTGTTGGTTTAGCATCCAGGAGAGAGAAGAGCACATTTCATTTAGTAGAAGCTAACCATTAGCAATAGCAACTCCACCACACAGCACAACTCCTTCAGGTTTGTGTTATTTGTGGAGATACAACTGTTAACCAATCAGAGAAGAGATGTCAGGACGTAAGACTCCAAATCCTGCCGTCTTCTGCTCCTCTCTCCTGGCTCACTTCTAGCTCCTGAAACAGGAGCGCCAGAGCTTTTTTCCCTCACAAGGCATTAATTTATACTAGAGACCACTGCAAATGTATAGAAAAAACAAGTGAACTTGGTCTTTAAAATGCTTAAAAAGTCCGTCATGTATTGCTTTTACACAATTTGTACAATCTTACCCT
The DNA here is from genome assembly GCA_006937985.1 of Aphyosemion australe. Taxonomy (NCBI): domain Eukaryota; kingdom Metazoa; phylum Chordata; class Actinopteri; order Cyprinodontiformes; family Nothobranchiidae; genus Aphyosemion; species Aphyosemion australe. The sequence goes on from SSNS01000143.1 coordinate 1,087,320, forward strand.
GTTTGCAGCAAATGAATCAACAAGAACATTTTAAAGTTTGATCATGACCAAAAACTTGAATATTCAGCCATGAAAGTAGCTGGACTTCATTGGGTCCAACAAATTTTTACTAACACATTGAGTTGCCTCTGTGTCTGAAATGTGACATATAAATAAAGTTGTCTTACCTTACTAATTTTTAAAAATTCACTAAATTGATGTTTATGTCAATAACTTGATGCTGAATTGTATCTTTTAAAGAAAAATGCAGAAATGGGTCTAGTGGCCAAACTTTTCAAATATTCAAATTCTAAAGCAATCTCCATTTGAATAAATATGTAAAAGTTTGATGCTTATTTAAAATAAATTTCATATAAGTGGTACAAATACCAGGAAGAAGGGGCATAATTAGGCCGAAGGTGGTGGTAGGGTGTAGCGGGGGTTGGTGAGGGGTCATGTTTGATCACAGGGTGAGGAGGGGGAGGCCTGAGAAGCCCTTGATGCTGGTAGTGGGCAGCGTTTTAACCCCCAGAGTGACTGACGTTCTCTTGCCTCGACACTACAGGGGCGCAAAGAAGCCCATTCCTGGCTTTCCATTTGCTTCAGTCGGCCGTGGGTGGTTTTGTTAATAATGTGGCAACTGGGAAGATTAATTGTAGACAAGCAGCGGGATTACGAGGGTCTTTGTGGGAGCAAAGGGAGCAGCGGGTGGAAAAGGCCTGTGATCTGTGAGGCTGAGAGGAAATTAGTCAGGGCAGGCTGGAGCTGCCTTTTAAACAGCGTACCTAAGGAAATGAAAGCCCTGCGCAAAGAGGATATTGAAATAAGTAGCCAAAAAAATTGTTGACATTCTCGAGAAGCCAGTGCTGTTAATGTTTATTGTTGTCATGCGAAAGAAAATGAAAAGAAAAGAGGAGATTTTGTTCAATTACCTTTAAAAATTACTGTTTAATATGCTGTAAATGAATTTGAATGAAAGAAAAAGTGGTTCTTTATACATTTAGTGTAAACTGTTAAGTAGATTCATGTTTAACATGGAGCAAAAGGAGCAGGGCAAGAGTCTCATGCCACCTGTTGGATTGTTTACATATAGCAGCTTAACTCATCTGTTTCCATCATCAACATCATCTGACCCTTTTACGCTCCTGGTTTGTCCCTAATCACGTTTTCATGCTAACCCAGTCCTACACATTTATGTCTGAACCAGCATCATCTTTCAAAATGGACTCTAAACGCTTTAAATGTTCATTTCCTCCTCACATTCAGGAGAATTCCCACTTTGGGAGCAGCTTGCCTTCATTGATGTTTGGCTGCTTTGCTTGTGGCTTTCTCATCAGTAATCATTTAAACAAAAATAGGTAGGCATCTGGACATCAAGGCGCCCCTAATTAAAATGCGGGTGTTTTTCTAATGTAAGAGAAATCATGAAAAATGGCCTGTCGTTGTGAGTTTCTGAATGCAGATGACGGCGCTGGATGGTCGATGGAGGGCAGAAACACTGCGTTTAGCAGCTGTTAATTAGAAATAATTATCCACAGCCAAATCATGTTGCTCAACTTAAATGTTTAGAGGTTTAGAAAAAGCTGTTTGGTGTTTCTGTTTAGTCTTGATTAAATGTCGGCACGTTTCACAGCAGAAAACACGATCCACAGTATAAATTCTATGACTTTCTGTAGTGAATGAAGGAAAAAGCAAAGTGAAAACCCCAGAATGATCAGAATTATTCACTTGGTAGTGTTTAGTAAAGTGATGCTGCTGAGTAAAGCCGGTCCACCTGGGTGCATTAGTCACACAGCATCATTTCTCATGTATCTACAAGATATACAGCTGCAAGTGTGTGTGTGTGTGTGTGTGTGTGTGTGTGTGTGTGTGTGTGTGTGTGTGTGTGTGTGTGTGTGTGTGTGTGTGTGTGTGTGTGTGTGTGTGTGTGTGTGTGTGTGTACGTGCATGTGTGTGTGTGTGTGAGCTTCGATGATTTGTGGTCTCAGTGCAGAACATCGAAGATGTTGTCTTGTATTTCAAGTGTGTTTTTAGTTGTGCCAAGATGTTGCACCGCTTGTTATTTTCCTCAGATTTCTGAAACAGCGTCATTTATCAGAGAGATTTATTGGCATTTCGTCTTCCAGATGTTTTCAGCATTTTTTTTCTAGAAAAAGCAGAGTGTGTTTTAACAGTTAGACCTCATCAAGCCAGTTGAGGTGGCTCGGGCATCTGATAGGATGCCTCCTGGACGCCTCCCTGGTGAGGTTTTCCGGGCACGTCCAACCGGGAGGAGACCTAATGGAAGACCCAGGACACGCTGGAGGGACTATGTTTCTCAGCTGGCCAAGGAACACCTTGGGATTCCCCCAGAGTAGCTGGCCCAAGTGGCTGGGGAGAGGGAAGTCTGGGCCTCTCTGCTTAGGATGCTGCCCCCATGACCCAACTCCGGATAAGTGGAAGAGGATGGATGGATGGATGGATGGATGGATGGATGGATGGATGGATGGATGGATGGATGGATGGATGGATGGATGGATGGATGGATGGATGGATGGATGGATGGATGGATGGATGGATGGATGGATGGATGGATGGATGGATGGATATACCTAGTTGTGCCAAACATAAACATATCACCCTCCACTCCCATTTTGATCTCAAACATCAGCTGGGACAAAGTCTCCTCTCTTCTGCATGGTGCAAATGCAGGTGCTACCATAAACAAATGTCCTCTTGTTGACTCAGTCTAACATATCTCCAATCACAAACCACGAGAGCATGCTGTTGGTCATTTTATGATTGGTAAAATCAAAATTTTAAGAAATCTGCACATTTAACCTTGCAAATAAAATATATATATATTTTTGACACTTTGCTGGTGTTACATACATTTAACTCTACAAATTACACTTAATTCCAGAAATAAAGTAGAAGTTTGTTTTTTTGTGCAGTTAAAATCATACCAAAAGCAGTTGAAAAAAATTTAAACAAACACAAATTTTAAATATTTTGCATGTCATACTGAAGGAGTGTGAAGCTATGAAGCCGTCTAAGTAACTTTCTCTTTGTTCTTGATCTAAATCAATTTAAAGAATGACCCCTGGGTCTCTTCATAATGTTGATCTTCACCAAGATGATATATTGAATATGCTGGACGGATTCTTGAAAAAAATGCACATAAATAGTCTTTGTTTCCTGTTTTGAGGAGATTTCTTTCTTGTTTTTTGCTGTTATATTTTCAGATTTTAGCAAAGCCACTTCACTTCTTAGGGGTAAACAGCTGCTTTTATTGAGGCGGCGCAAGAATTTAGTCATTCAATAAGAAAAACCAAAGCAGTTGTTTGGGGCGGGGATGCTGAAATAACCTTGGAGGGGGAGCTTTGTTGTCACTAACAAAACGTGACATTTGGCCATTATAGCTGTTTCAAGTCAGCGTGCATAAAGAAATTTGGATCTGAACAACAGGCTCTTTCCATCCCAGCCCTCCTGAACAAGCAGAAACAGGTTCGCCGTGATGCTTTTAGCGGATGTATCCATAAATCACCATCAGAGCGCGCGCCGCTGCTATTGTACAGACTCACATTGAGTTTCAGCTCATGTTCCACTCTTCTCCCCACTCATATCTCAGCTGTGACTTTGTCATGCAGCCAAGCACGTAATGCGCTGTGAGCCCTGTATCATGTCCAATTATAATTAGCTTTGTCAGGCCTGAGCCCTACAACCCTCATGCAGATAATATGATAATATGTCTTCATAACCAAGTGACCTTACATGTGCAATAACTCTCTCCTTCTGAAGATTGCGTGTCAATAAAGTAATGGAGTCTGGGAGGTGGTAGCAGGGGAAGATTTAGATGATTGGACTCTTAGGTGCAGTGATGTATAACCGTTATTATTCTACCTGTCGCAGTTGTATATACAACTGGGTGCAGCATGGTGGCCTGAGAGAACGGCGTAGGCTTTAGTACTTTAATACTTCATTAAATCCCACCACAGAGGGATGAGCTATGGAGTAGAAGTAACAGGTTTTTGTGATAAAGTGGTTGTAAAGTTACAGCTATAGGTCTTTCAGTCCGGTGTATAATTATAGATATGTAGTTCTAATGTTCAAATGTTTGATTTTTTTTAATGAAAGAAGAAAAAAATGACACTTTTTAAGCAAAGGTTATGAATATTTCCAGGTCAATGCTTTTCAAATGTAAAGAAAGTGCCAATTTTAATTGACCTATTAATAAAACAAAATCAAAAAGTAACCTGTAACCTTGAATCTGACCTCTCGTAAACCTGACTGGTTATGAGATATTTATTCCCTGCAACCTTCTTTATTATCATTCATGTTTTGCACACCGATGTTTGACAGAAACACCTGAACAAGAGCGGCTCCTTTAAAAGAACTGAACTCCTGACAGGCTGAGGTTTTACTAACACTGACGCAGTGTAATGAGGAAGCCAGAGGTGAGGCCTATCTCAGCACGTCTGTACACATTTCCCTGAGTGATTGATGTGCTCCAGTCAAAAGAAGCAGTGGGCTGAGTGATATGACACTTGTCTCGCTTTGACACACGTGTTCACGGCTAACGGTTATTGGTGTTGATGGGCCCCACTCCACTCAGCGAGCCAGGCACAGTTATTTTGATCCCTTGTTCTTTTATTTCTGTCCCCCCTCTTCCCTGTTTTCTGTCTCCTTGTCGCATCAAATTATAGTTTAGAGAAAGCGACAGGACCCCCAGGTGTTGGTTTATTAGGCATCAGGGGCTGAGATGAGATGAAAGTAATAATGGGAACCAGGAAGTTGGGTGGGCACTTAGCATCTCAGGTACCGAGGGATTCTTTATTTTTTGCTTGCTTTGTTTGTTTTTTCTTTTATCTAATGGGAACAACCTGAGGTAGAGCACATGAGGCTTCAAAAAGTAAAAATTATTATTACATTTCACAGAGCCACAAGTTAAAGCTGCAATGGCAAATCTGCAAAACAAGCTAGCTTTAAAACACAAACACAGTCACGAGACAACGCAAAACACCAGTCGCTGTTTTCTAGGTCCAAACTTCTCTTGTTTTCCGTGACTTCAAATGGTGTTTTTCTTTTTGGGACTCTGTAGTTTGTCCTAAAGTTGAAGTGGTAGCAGCCGGCTGTTTCTCCTTCTCTGATGTTATTGAGCAAACAAACAAAGTTTGATAAAGTGAAGAACAACAATTTTCCTCAGGTTCATATATACAGGCACTTCAGGCAAGGTATCAAAAGGCACGATCTGTGCCATCTCACTTTTCTCTTGTATAATAATATATTTTTAATTATTATGTGACTAAATGAATTCAAAACAATCAGATGCAACAGTTGTTGTTAGGCCTGGGACGATACATTTTGCTGGATGATAAATTGTTCAACAAATTATTGACGATAAACGATATTATTGTCGACATTATCGAGACCAAAATAACCACTTGTGTAATGTTAATATATCATAATAATGCAAGTTCATCCTTTGAAATGCAATAATTAAACCTTTATTTAACATTGGACTGTCCAGAACCAGAACTTCTAAATAAATAAATAAAACAAACAAAAAAAACAATAAAAATAAAATAATAAAGGACTCTCACTCTCTGTTAGAAAATATTGCACCAAAAACAATAAAATAGACCCCGTCTCTCCAAAACAATAAATACAATGGCCTATCCAGTGTCTACAACCAAAACTGCACTTGAACCCTCTTGTCGTCCAGCGTCTTTGGAGGCGAGAGACGAGGAAAACATAAACATGCAGGCACATGGCGATATATTGAGGCTGGAAAAATTATTGAGTACATTTTCATCTATCGTACGATTAATTGACTTATTGATTATCGTCCCAGCCCTAAATTTAGAATTTTTACCCCAAAATATTCATTTATTTCCTAGATCAATAATATGGACATAACTGAATTTTTAATCTCTATGGAACAGATTTATTGATAACAAACTGTAAATATATGCAAACTAAAAAAATATATAAACCAAATATATAAAAAGAGTTTTTATTAAAAAAAATAATAAACAGTAAAAAACTATGCTTTCATTATGCAGGAGTTCTTTTTCTATTCCCATAAGGGTGTCCAGTGTTCTCCTACAGCAACTGTAACCATCCTTCCATGGAGTATCTTCTCTTTTTCAACGTTTTAGCCATCTTTATAAACAATGTGAAGTAATTCAGTGACAAATAAAGTTGTTTTGGACTGCTGCATCATGCTTAGAAAACGCTGCTGGCATAAGCTGGAGCTATTCCAGAAGCTTCATTACTCAGCCTTCTATCTCTGTGACTGACTGGTCAATTTGGATGATTGACACCTCTTTTGGATCGTTAGGGTCAATAGAATCAAGCTGTACTCACCAAAATGAGATTGACAGCTCAGTCAGCCAATGAGACTCGTTAAAACACTGACATGCTCATACAATGAAAGAGGAAAGTCTTACCGGATATTTGAGTTTGAAGCCTGGGGCCTCATTTATCAAACGTTCGTAGAAACGTTCCTATATTCCCTCCTACAGATGAAATTTAGAATGTGTGTACGAACAGTCAACGTCCTGATTTATGAAACATGCGGTGGCCTCTCGTACGCACGTTCCTCCGCAATCGTCTGATGATAAATCCCACCTGTGCGCTTGCAGGAGCTCGTGCCCGTTTAACGTCATTTACATACAGAAACGCCCTCAATTAACCATATTTGGTCACACTACGTCCTCAGATCGGGAGGGGATTCCCTGGGTTCTTCCCGGACAAAAAAGAAAGACTTTATTGACAGCGAGATCGAAGCACTGGACACTTGACAACGCGTGTATGATCGGGGAGCAGAGGAGGTTCTGGAGGTTGTTTTATTTGTAAAATACAATCTGGACTGGAATCGGATCAGTGCGCTGCGCTCACGGAAGAGCCGTTCCCTCTGGAGTGCACTCTGCTCTGCTAAATCCTCCAATAATAAATAAGAATAAGAAGAAACGATCTTTTATGTAGCGATCTATCTCAAGAAAAACCACGGGGCGCTTCCCAAGGTCAAAATAATTAAATTAAATTAAAACATAATAGATAAATAAATTCAAAATGATTTAAAACATCATAAAAATGGGAAGAGTAAACATTGTGATTACAAAATAACACGAAATCAGCCGTTCTACGATGTCAGATTCCCCTGGGTCACGGGTGTTTTAGCTCCAATAATAATAATCCACCAAAATAATTATTTATTGGGTAAAATAATTAGTGGATGAGGAACACGCGTGGATCACTGAGACCTTCAGAGTTGCTGTTCCCTCGTTCTGCCACTAGATGCTGTTCCTACGCATGGTCAGAGCTGTTCTTATATTTAGGAACGTTTTCACGCACAAGTACAAATTGGTAAATACCACACAATGCGTAAAATCGTTCCCACGCACGAAATACGCACAGATCTGTACGTAAGTACGGTTGATAAATGAGGCCCCTGGTTTTTGGTCAAATGACTTTGTTTTCCATCTAAACTGTTTTCAGTGTGACACAAGAGGTAGGGCTATAGTAAACAATATGGAAGTCTGGATTAAATGCACTTTTCAAGGTGAAACATCAAAGGTAAGAAACATTTTTTTAGATCTGCTGGAAAAAACGATTGTTGTTTTTGCTGCTTTCTGGCTTCCATATCTGTAAAACTTTGGTGTAGAGTGTTGGGAGGTACATATTTAGAATCAGTAGGGCTTTAGCTTCATCATGGATAGATATAATGTGTGTACAATTTGATTTTTAGCAGCATTAGAGACAGAAATATGACAAAAACACCCACATGTGAAGAGATTTTTGATCACTCTTTTGACTGTAGTTTTAGTTGTGTTTAGGGTCTGCAGTTTTTTAGAGGTGCAGCTTGTGTCCATTAGTGAAACTAAAACTGAAACTTATCTCCTCGCTGTGCGTTCGTCTTTTTAACACCTTAATCTAACAGCTGAAATTTCTCCTCAGCCTTCATTAGTGTCTACAGGAGCGGTTCATCACTAAATCAAACAAATCAGCTGTGTTCATGATCTAAAACATGCTGGAAACATGCTGCAGCACCAGGTATGTCAGCTCCATTTTGTCTAAGTCCAGCAGAGACCAGACCAGCACTCTGAAGTTGCAAGTGCGGTATTCTGGCCACAGAGGGCGGTGGGGGTGTGAGTGACATTTCATTAACCCTGTAAAGGGTCATTTTAGCACATACTGGCTCAGACTAGCTGTTAGCTCATCAATCTAGCACTTTGAGCAGGAAGTTTATGATACCCCTGCCTAATTACTTAAAGGTTTATAAACTAGCATTTACAAGAACCCAAACAGGGTTTCATTTAAATGATTGCAGGTTTGAGTCCCACTCAATCTGTCGCAGCCGTTGTGTCCTTGGGCAAGACACTTCACCCTCCATGCCCTCTGGTAGTGGTCACAGGGACTGGTGGTGCCTGTTTACAGCAGCCTCGCCTCTGGGCAGCTGTGGCTGCACCACCAGTGTGTGAATAAAGCGCTTTGGGGGGTTGTAGAAACCTAGAAGGCAATACAGGCCAATTACAACTTCATTCTGTGTTTATTGTACATGGGAGACATAGACAGTTTTGTGTAGCATCACTATTTAGCTACTCAAAAGTTTTGTTACCTGTTCTTAATTCCCAGTGGATAAAAATGCTGAGAAAAACTGTTGTGTAAGGTGTTAAAACTCAATAAATGGTTGCCAGATTAGCTTTACAGATATTTTTATGCATCAATCCCAAAGGTCAAAGACTTTATCAATAATTTGGTTGATTGTTTCCTGGACTTTAATATGATTAAATAATTAGCCATTTATTTTAGCACAGTTGTAAACTAAGTTAATATTTGTTGTACAATAACTACAGTATTCATATTTAGATAACTATCTTTACTGCAGGTTTTAATTCAATCAATTCAGTTTTATCAGTTCATTAATTTAACTCCTTATCCTGCCGTTTTGACTTCAATATTTTCAAAGTCAGATGGGGTTTCCTTCATTCCAGTAACACAGATTCATCACGATACACTCCTGTGGTTTAATAATCTGTAATTAGATTAAAATGTACCCAGATTAACATCATCGTCTGATTTAAAATCCAGCTTCTTCATTTAAAGATGCTGTTACAAGGAGGATATTTCATATCTTCCCAGTTTAATTCTTGGAAAGATGTGGGCGACAGTTCCAGTGGTCACAAGACGGTTGCCATCAAACACTATCTGCCTCTGGTCTCCGTGACAGCTCTCATTATTGGAGGCCACCGAATAGTTACCAACTGATAAAGGCATATCACACTGTAGAGGAAATTGAATTCTGGAGGACATAAATTCTGACTGGGTTGAGATCATAGTCTGAAGCTAATTTAAGGAAGATTAAATTAATTTCAATGACATCCCTTCTATCTTGACGAAGTCACTACATAACATAATGTAGCTCTGTTGCCTTGAGATAAGAGGATAGTCATTTTAGGCTGGGCACAAGCTGAGGATGAAGCCCTAATCCCATTGCTACAACCTTTTTTCTTTTTTTTCTTTAACTGAACATCATGGAGGATACAGAGTGTGTGACAGCCATTATTCAGTAAGGGGATTTTTATAAGTCTTTCATTTTGGTGTGATAATTTAATTGACTGCTGACCCAAAGCCTCGGGACACAACTTGCCTTCATACACAGCCAGCTCGCTGTTAGTTTTCACAGTCACATTTCAGCTTTGGAATCACAGAAACACTGGATGCTATTTCTCAAGAAAACAAGTGATGCAGTGAATCAAAGCTGAAGCTCTAACTTTGCACCATATGTTACAAACACACAGACATATATCGCCACAATAGGTTAAATGAGCAAAAAGGCATGGGTTGCACCATTTAATTTGGGAAAATAGCTCCGGTGCACATGTTTCAGCACAGAGAATTCAGCCAGAGGAGAAAATAGCTTCACACAACAGGATTTTGAGACTTATTTCCTGGGGTGTTTCTCAATCTCAAGGAACCTCGCCTTGATGCCTTGGTCCCGCCCCGGTTGCCTAGGAGATACGTCATCAGGAACCGCCAAGGCGTGATCCAATCAGTTCCAATGTTCATGTGCTTCCAAGGCATCTGTCCTCCGTTTGTTAGCCGTTTAGCTAATTGAGCAAGGAGAATACATGAGAGGTGCCTTGTTGCCTTCTCTTGGTCAAAAATTTCCCAGAATGCAGCGCGGTATTTTCAAACAGATCTGATCAGGAGCTGGTAGAAGCTAATTTGCCGGGAACATTTCCAGTTTAAATGTAAGTCAACTAATTGTAGCTATTGGGCTTTAATGTAAAATGTTATTTACATCCAAAGCAGTTATCTGTGGTTGGTTAGTTGTTTAGTAGTTGCAGCTTTGGTGGCTAGCAGGTACTAACTCACTTACACATTTGATTTAATCAATATATACACAATTAAAAAAGTAAAAGGCTCAATATTAAAACTTAACATTATTATAATAATAGTAATAAATATTGATGGTGTTGTGTTAGAGTCTGTTTTGACGATTACATTCTTGGGAATAACTATCGATAGTAAAGTTGGAAATCTCACATCAATCACATACAAAGTAAGGTCTCTAAAAGTGTATCAATTATTAATAAAGTCAAATATTTCTTAGATTATAACACACTGCACCTACTGTATAGTTCATTAGTGCTGCCATACTTAACATACGGTATAGAGATTTGGGGCAATAACTATAAAAGTTCACTACAACCCCTCTTTATTCTCCAAAAACAGGCTGTAAGGGTCATACATAAAGTAAAATATTTTCATCAAAGTAACATTTTATTTTTGCAGTCCAAACTATTAACATTTTTTGATTTAGTTGATTTTTATACTGCACAAATACTTTATAAAGCTAGTAAAAAAAATTTACCCTCCACTATTCAAAAACTATTTATACAAATTGTAGGGAGCTATAATCTGAGGGGTTGTGGTAGCTTTACATTCCTAGCGGTAAGAACTACCAGGAAAAGCTTCTGTGTGTCTGTGTGTGGTGTCAAAATGTGGAACCGATCAATCAATCAATCAATCAATTATGATGGGAGGGACATCAACAGGGCGCGTAAGCAGGGGGCGGGCACTGGCCAGCCGCGTCTGTTCAATTTAACCGTTTTCTTTGACCAAGGAAGGACAGTGTCCTCGGAAGCAAGGCGTCTGGCCTGGCAGGGCACTGCCTTGGCAGGCAAGGCAAGGCGAGGTTCCTTGAGATTGAGAAACACCCCTGATATTTGGACATCTCTCCTCTGATTGACTAACAGCAACGTTACTCTATCACTGACTCTGCTCTGCAACGTTGATGTTGTATCTCCACAAAAAACACAACCCTGAAGGAGTTCTGCTGTGTGGTGGAGCTAATGCTAACGGTTAGCTTCTACTAGCCGAGACATTCTCTGCTGTTTCCTGGACGCTAAACCAACAGCAGCCTTCCCTGTCCTGAGTCAAGATGGGTGAGTCCATGAATGTTCAGTGACAGTGTGACGTAGATCTGTCAGGATTTTCTAATCCTAGAGTTTCACCGTCTATTTTCTATCAGAAGCTAATGCAGGAGATAGGTGTAGGAGACTATTTTCATGTTCAGCCTGCATGAAAAACTCAGAGTGACTGACCATTTTCAAAAATAATAAGTAAAAAATGGTTTCTCAGTGAAGGACCTCTTGAACATTTGTATTTTCTGTCTTTTCAGTTAGTTTTCAGTCATCCTTTCTATGTCTATGGAGGTTGGCTACAGACCTGTGGACCTGAGCCTTCTGAATAATACAACTGTAGTGAGAGGATAATCAAGCTGATGATAGTCTAGCCTTCACCTTTAACATGTTGGTCAATAATAGTCTTTCTAGTCTCCAGAGACAACTCTGTCTTTATCTTTTTGTGGTTTATGGTGTGGTGGTACGGTGAATAGCTTTACTCTTTAATTATAGTCAGACTGACCCATTACAATAGTAGTGATACGGGATATGCTGTACTTTAGTTTGTTTGGGTCAAATTAGTTTTGATATCATCATTTTTGTCCAAACTAGCTTCTTTGTTATTATTATTTTTTTAACCAGAATTCCAAAGCAATGCAGATTTTCATTTATCTGTTTTCATTATTCTTATCATTTTGTTATTTTGTAGTGATTTCAGTAGGTCTAATGGAAGCACACCAATAACCGTATCCATGTCTGGATTCTCTTCTTACTGGGGGACTTTTATTCCATTAAACAATCATTACAAATCTTTTGTTACAAACTGCCTCCATGATCCCACCACCCTCGTACTCAATCCTCTCCCAACATGAAGCCTTTCACATTAACTCATGTTGTATGTGACTGTTAGTATCATTTAGTTTGTCTTCATAGCGTTCCTCCACTGGGTGAAAAATGGCCGTTTTCTCTCTAGACTGAGTCCTCATGGTGGAGCTGTCTAAACAGCTAATGAATTACAGATGAACAGTGACGCAGATTAATCTCCCAGAAGTCCCTGGGTAATATGGAAACCATTTAAAACTTTAATCAATAACTCTGAAGTTGAGAGCTTGCAGGCGCTGGACTTGTTTGGTCACAATAAAACAGAATGCAGACCACAGACCCGCTCTAAATCACCATGACAAGCACAGTCACGCTAAATCATGAGAAGTGAAAAATAAATGTCGGCATAACTTTATCAGCTGTGGCTGCTTGTTTCCTTTGGGATCAGAAGGATATCAACAGTGGAAATGAATGTTTTATCATCTAAACTACAACTCCATTCGTCTCGTTCTGCTTGTTTTGGGTAACGACATGTAACATGATGAAATATGTGCTGTTCATGAGTTCTGAATGTGTCAAAGTAACGTTTGATTTCATTTTAAATGTCCTAATAAAATGTAAATAAATGTTTATTTAAAGCTGACAACACACAGTCATTTAAAATATTATATCTATGTTTAGCATTTTGTAAACCAGGGGTCCTCAACTAAATTTGTTCAAGGGTCGGAGTTTTTTCCAGCAGACACCATGAGGGCCAGATGCTCTTCTAAACTCAAGTTTAAGTATTATTGTATCTTAATTTATTAATATTTAAACTGGCTTTGTTTTCTATCTAAACTGTTCTGATTGTAGTTTTAGCTGTGTTTGGAGAATGTAAACATTGATATTTGGGACATGAATTTTGCTGCTAAACTTCAACGTTCCCCAAGTGGGGGACGTTGGGGCCCAAAGAGTCTGGCGGGCCAGATGTGGCCCGCGGGCCGCCAGTTGAGGTTCATTGTTGTAAGCAAATACTTCTGTCCTATAGCCAAGCTGTATTGTGGGCCACAATGGAAACAAGTGTTTTACGCTTCTTTGTGTTGCCCTGATGTTTTTGTCATACTGTGATACTTTTTTGCATTATTTTATTTTATATTTACTTTATTTGTGTCCCTTATGCTGCATATTTTTGGAAACCCAGTTTTTTTTATATTGTTGTTTTTAGTGGTTTGAAGGTAACAATAATCACTTTGTGTATTTACCTGTACTTTTGTTATTATTTTTTCTTCTTCCTTTTCTCTAAGTGTGAATTTCCCCACTGTGGGATTAATAATAAAGTCTATTCTATTATATTTATGCAAATAAAAACCAATCAATTGTTGCAAAAGTAAAGGTCCAGCATTCCTTGAATATAAACTAAGACCAGCTTCATGAAATCAGGAAACCGTGATCTCATAAGTGATCAGGGTATGTGTTGTGGATACATCTCAGCCTCTCACACACCAAATAGATGCTGAGTGTCAAACTAACTGAATTACAGTCATTTTTTGTGTTAGATAAGTTGATTTGCTGTGGTGACCAGATTTTAAAGGGACACTTTGCAACTATATTTTTAAATCATTTTCTTGAGCCAGTATGTGCTAAAATGACCCTTTACAGGGACAATGAAAGGCCACCCAGCCCCTGTCGCCCCCTGTGGCCAGAATATTCCATTTGCAACTTCACAGTTGCCGGTCCGGTCTGTTAGGACTTAGAAAAAGTTCAGCTTTACCTACCTGGCTCTGCAGTCTGATTCCAGCATGTTTCCTGCATGTTTTAGATCATGAACACAGCTGATTTGTTTGATTTAGTGATGAACCGCTCCTGTAGACACTAATGAAGGCTGAGGAGACATTTCAGCAGTTAGATTAAGGTGTTAAAAAGTTTTGCTTTCACTTTCACCAACGAACACTAGGGGGTGCTCAAAACAAGCCAAAACTGACTAGTGTTCCTTTAATACCAAAGTTTAAACAAAGATCTTATTAAGTTGCTGCTGAATGTGACTCAGTATATGAAATATCAGCTCACTACCTGTAAAACTGGATGAGTTATAGCCTTTCTGTTGTTTGCAAAGGCCAGTTGGCTGTGGTTGCCATTTCATCTGGGTTGACAACAAAAGTTAAACAGTTGTAGATCCCTGGAATACTTTCTGAGAGTTTCATCAAAGTTCAACCTGTGGTTGATCAAAATTGGCTCAAACAGTTCACGGGAACGTTTTGAACAAACATTCAGCAAAATCAGTTACCACTGTTAGGAATTATGTTCTAAATATGTTGTTGTGCTACAAGAGACACCAAAATTAACATGTACACACGCACGCACACACACACACACACGCATGCACACACGCACACAAGCACAATGAGTAAAAACACTATTGTCCACATTTCACCTCTTTATAGCTGCAGTATTCAAACATCAGCCCGTAGTAGGGTTTTACACTCTGATTATCCTTATTGACTATTAAAGCATCGACAGACACAACAAACTGCCTCAGGTCGTTGCCTTACATCATTTGGCTTCTTGTCACCATAACGACCCTAAAAGGCTAAAAGTTGACCTCATTTTAAATATGTTTGCTCTTAACTATAATTTAATCCTGACACATTGGCTGGGTGTGCTTTGATTTCTGTGACGTTTCCTCTGTGGAGATGGATAATCTGTTCCGTGTGTGTGTGTGTGTGTGTGTGTGTGTGTGCGTGTGTATGTATGTATTAAAACATAAAGCTACATTAAGAACAAAGTGGTTTTCTTGGCAACGTGTTTAATTTACTTTCATGTTTTCCTGCTAACGCGTTAATTAGCAGCAGGTGACTGTAACCATCCCAGTGCTTTTCTCTTGTTGCTCTACACTGACATGACATGACCCTTCTACTTCTTTTTCCCTGCATTTTTTTCCTGACTTCAGACATGATCTGTAAATCTGAAATCCCCTCATCTGTCTCTTCCTCCCACTATCCCTTTCCTGCACTCCATCTTTCAGAACTGTAACCTACGGTCGCCAGCTGTGCAGGGAGCCCCGGAGTGTGTGTTTATGCTGAGCTGCACTTTATCACAAGCAGCCGCACAGCTGGCAGCTTTACTCGGAGCGTATTCTAGCCTCCCTGCCTCTGGCAATGTTTTTTTTTTTTTTACTTGGACTGGTCACATCCCACACCACTGCTACACACCGCTGCCTCTCCAGCTGCTGCCCTGCTGGAGAAGTTGGTGTGAACTGTTAATGGCCTGTGGAGTACAAACACTGGTGCCCACCGCTGCCTCGCCTCTGGGCAGGCTCGCAGCATCGCTTCCAGTAAAAGCACCAAACTAAAACAAACGCCAACATTCACAGTTTTTACCAGCTGCACAGTTCTTGTCTTGCAGGGTTACACAGAGCTCAGTTTGTCCTCCAACCATGCATTTATTGATCGTTGGTGCATCTTCCTGCTTGCCTGTCCTTGACATGTTGAAACTTAAAGTAACTCCCCCATGTTTGGCCTGGCTGCAGCATAAATACATCCCATAAACACAGGAGGGCCTGGTGATGAGATGCCTCCGTTCCTGCTGACCTCTTGTCCCCAGGCAGATAATGTGGAACACATTCCCCCCTCTCGCTCTCTTATAGGGTCCCCCGTGTCCTTTGCAGCCTATCAGAACAGAGAGATCTCTATCACCTCCCCCCTTAAAGCATATCAAGAGCTGCTGGTGCGGGCTCTCATGCAAGATGACAGCTCCTCACACATCAGTGTTCAGATCACCTCAAGTAGCGCAGATATCGGAAAAAATGAGCACAGTTCTCGGTGTGGTGACCAAATGTAGATTGACTGAGGGTATCCGCAGGCTGCAGCGCCCCCCATCCTCCCGTTCCGTCAGAGCAGGCCTGCTGGTAACTCTCTTTCGTAAGAGGTAGAAGAGAGTGGAGACAGATCAGAAGGAGCGCTGGCTACAGAGAGAAGGGGGAGGTGGAGGGCAGAGAAACACTTTGAAGCTTTTGGAGGTGATGTCAAGTTTGCTTAGACTCAAGAATGGTGTTTGAATATGCTGGCCACTAATATGGCACCAGTATCTCTGTCCTCATCTCTGTTTTCTGTCACTATGTACAATCTTGGCTCGTCTCCCCGGCTCCTGACAATGTCCTTTCACATCATGTTATTGCACACTCTGAGCTGCAGTCAGCAAGCCGTCACTCAGCGTCTTTGTCTGAAAGGCGGGCTTGTTTTTTTTATTTTTTTGCCGTTAATTTACTCAACGCCTGTGTGAAAGTGATGGGGAATTTGCTGTTTGTTTCGCTGTCAAAAAGTCATTGACAGTGAGGCTGGAATATCGCCCACTCGTTCACTTTATTTACACAAGCGTGCATATACCTGACAAGTGGCATTTTACTGGAGTTGATGTGCAGGAAGACTATTTAGGAGCCAAAGTCTTTTGGAATGTTTACATCATTGTACCCATGTGACTTTGCTGCTCTAGGGAAAAATAAATAAATAGAATAAATACATATAACTGATTTTAACTGAAAATAAATAATGCATAAGCAGTCTTTTATAAATAGAAAAAACAACAAATAATAAACAAATGAAAACAGTAAAGCAATGGAAAGTTGTATTATTAATTATTATTAATAAAAAACAATTATGATAAACTTAAGACCAGTTAACAAAATACATAGAAATTTGTGTACAAACAGGAAAAAATTTAACTACATAGGACAAAATGAGAAAAATTGCTTAAAAAAACTTTGTATGAAATCATAAAAAATAAAATAAAATGACAATAACGTATAAGTAATCCATCCATCCATTTTCTTCCGCTTATCCGGAGTCGGGTCGCGGGGGCAGCAGCTTAAGGAGGAAGCCCAGACCTCCTTCTCCCCAGCCACTTGGGCCAGCTCCTCCGGGGGAATCCCAAGGCGTTCCCAGGCCAGCCGAGAGACATAATCTCTCCAGCATGTCCTGGGTCTTCCTTTGGGTCTCCTCCCGGTTGGACGTGCCCGGAAAACCTCACCAGGGAGGCGTCCAGGAGGCATCCTAATCAGATGCCTGAGCCACCTCAACTGGCTCCTCTCAATGTGGACGCAGCACCAATCCGCCTATCGATCTCACGCTCCACCCTTCCCTCACTCGTGAACAAGACCCCGAGATACTTAAACTCCTCCACTTGGGGCAGGACCTCGCCCCTGACCTGGAGAAGGCATTCTACCCTTTTCCGACTCAAGACCATGGTCTCGGATTTAGAGGAGCTGATTCTCATCCCAGCTGCTTCACACCCGGCTGCGAACTGCTCCAGCGAAAGCCGGAGATCACGTTCTGACAAAGCCAACAGGACCACATCATCTGCAAAAAGCAGAGACCTGATCCTTAGGTCACCAAAACGGATCCCCTCACCACCTTGGCTGCACCTAGAAATTCTGTCCATAAAAGTTATGAACAGAATCGGTGACAAAGGGCAGCCTTGGCGGAGTCCAACTCTCACCGGAAACGAGCCCGACTTACTGCCGGCAATGCGGACCAAGCTCTGACACTGGTTGTACAGGGACCTAACAGCCCGTATCAAGGGGCCTGGTACCCCATACTCCCAGAGTACCCCCCACAGGGCCCCCCGAGGGACGCGGTCGAACGCCTTCTCCAAATCCACAAAACACATGTAGATTGGTTGGGCGAACTCCCACGCACCCTCCAGGACCCCCCCAAGGGTATAGAGCTGGTCCAGTGTTCCACGGCCAGGACGAAAACCACATTGCTCCTCCTGAATCCGAGGTTCGACTATCCGACGGACCCTCCTCTCAAGAACCCCTGAATAGACCTTACCAGGGAGGCTCAGGAGTGTGATCCCCCTGTAGTTGGAACACACCCTGCGGCCCCCCTTTTTAAATAGGGGGACCACCACCCCGGTCTGCCAATCCAGTGGAACTGCCCCCGATGTCCACGCGATATTGCAGAGCCGCGTTAACCAACGCAGCCCCACAACATCCAGAGCCTTAAGGAAATCCGGGCGGATCTCATCCACCCCCGGAACCTTTCCACTGAGGAGTTTTTTGACCACCTCAGTGACCTCGGCTCCAGAGATTGGAGAGCCCAACCCAAAATCCCCAGACTCTGCTTCCACCCTGGAAGACTTGCCGGTGGGATTGAGGAGGTCTTCGAAGTACTCGGCCCACCGATTCACAACGTCCCGAGTTGAGGTCAGCAGCACACCCTCCCCACTGTAAACAGTGTTGGTAGTGCACTGCTTTCCCCTCCTGAGATGCCGGATGGTGGACCAGAATCTCCTCGAAGCCCTACGGAAGTCTTGTTCCATGGTCTCACCGAACTCCTCCCATGCCCGGGTTTTTGCCTCCGCTACCACCCGAGCCGCATTCCGCTTGGACTGCCAGTACCTATCAGCTGCCTCCGGAGTCCCACAGGCCAAAAGGACCTGATAGGACTCTTTCTTCAGCTTGACAGCATCCCTAACTGCCGGTGTCCACCAGCGCATTTGGAGATTGCCGCCACGACAGGCACCGGCCACTGAAGGTCAAACTTAAAAAGATGTTATATCCTGCTTTTTATTCATGTCAGCCAATATTTTTAAGTAATTTATAAAAAAAATAAAAAACAATGCTTCTATTTTATATATCCTCAATCAGCGAACTTCATTCAAAACAGCAGGCATCCATTTATTAAAGCTGTTATGACAAATCTACAGAACAAGCTAAGTTTTGAATGCAAACACGGTCACGGAACACTTAGGGCCAGAATATACTTGCTGCTTAACCTCGCGTTGGCGCAGGCAACAGGCTGCGTCTTTGTTCACATACTTGCTGCTACACGGCGCTGCACTGCATGTAGTACCGGAGTGTTACACTAGTTGGCAAACTAGAGTACTCAGAACCCGGAAAGAGAGCCGGGTTTGTGGGTAAAACCAAAACAAACATGGCATCAGTAAAATAAATCAGTAACTGGTTAATTTTGAGATCATGACAGAAAAAAAGACAGCAGCGGTATTATAGATGCTGTGAAAGACCTCTAATCCAGAGACGGAATCACCATGGTGAGTGTGTCTCGCTTGTTTTATCAACTCCACCTACTGGTTACTCGTATATTGCAGCGTTCGGGCGCGTTGAGTCGTGTCGCGATAATTTTGGAGGACGCGCTCAAACGACGCTTCAAATCAACGCAAGTTATGCATGGCAGCCATTTTAAACACGCCTACGCATCGTTAAACAGCAAGTATATTCCAGCCCTTCCCCCCCCTCGGGTATCTTCCCTGAGACGCTTCTGCCAGAACTGGAAACCCGTGTTGCCTGAGGAAATGAGACAGCACTAAACACCAGTAACTGTTTTCAAGGTCCAAACGTCTTTTGTTGTCCGTGACTTCAAATGGCGTTTTTCTTTTTGGGACTCTGGTAGTTTGTCCTAAAGTTGAAGTGGTAGCAGCCGGCTGTTTCTCCTTCTCTGATACTATTGAGAGGAGAACCTCTCACACCAGTGGGGTTCTGGTGCTAATTACATGAGTGTGTAATGAGTGGAGGACCCAGGGAAGTGCGGCAATTCGGTTAAACCCAACAGGATGGTCCAATGGTTGCTTTCGATCCTAAACGTGTTATTGGTGGATGGTTTTAGACAAGTGCACGAGAACCACTTAATTAGTTTTTTCCACTTTTTTTATCTCCACAATATATTTATAGCTATATGATGTTTGAACGTTAAGAGGCATCAAAAAATGTTTTAAGCTAACTTGTTTTCCAAATTTGCTATAACAGCTTTAAATTTCCTCCCTTTCTGAGTTTATTCAGTGAAGTTGTTCACAAGATAAAATCAACCATCATTTCACGGCTACAGAGCAGTCAGACACAGCCCTCCAGTGTCTTCAGCTGACTCTTCTGGCCCTGTCAAGTCCTCCTTCAATCTGGGAGTCTGAGCAGTCGCATGGAGGTTGACATGATTGCCTTTAAGCAGCCCCTCTTAGCCGGTGACACACAGCTGCAGCCAGGCACCTCCTCTGACAGTAAGAGCACCATGATGGATTGCCTTGCCAAACTGCTGATCAAAGAAGGTTAAAGATCAGATGTGTGTCTGGATGCACAAGGCACGTGCAATCACCACAGATGGCTCTTCCTGTTGAAATATCCAAGTTGGTGCCTCATTTTTTTATCTCACCTCTGAATCTATTAGAGTTGCAAAGGAATCAAGATATAAAAATATAAAAGATGAAAAGAATGTCACGAATATTGAATTTATTGATTCAGTGAGTTCAGCCAAGAACAAGCTTCCTGTTTGACATTGTCAGTATTTCTGCAAACACTTTGACCTGCATTTATGCACACATAAATGCACATAAAATACCAATTGTGAGATGTAGGAGCTCTGTGCAGAAAAGAGCAGACATGTAAAAGTTTCTGACATGTGTCGCACTACCATTGAGACACCGCCGCTGATGTAGGTAGAGCTGACAGCATCCCAGCCACTGAAGATGGCTCTGGGACATACCAAGTTTGGTATGTGTCAGCTCTCATTGTTGTCACGGTTCATCCGATGTGAAGTCAGAATACGTTAACAGCATCATTAAAAGGGAAATTCATATGGAAAACTCTGGTTTGAGTGATGGGAATTTGTTTTTATTATTTGTCCTTGTTTCTCTTTAAACACTCAGCTGGGAGGAGATTGCTTAAAACTGCTAAAGGATTAAGAATACAGTAATCACTTCAAGCGTCTGAACAGGGATGTGAACAAAAATCAGCTTCTGTGTGAAATTGATGAAAAAAGGTCATGGTTTTTGCTAGTTTCTGTGTTCGTCGCTCTGTTGTTTTAGCAAAATATGAAATTTAAAGGAGACTTATTGTGACTTATTTAAAAAAGTGAATTGTGTTCTATTGTTGATACAAAGCATGTTTAGGAAGTTGGAGCTGGAGCTGGTCATGACGCCACTGCAGCCCCCTACTCAGCCTGTTAGAAGCTAAAAAGCCTAGATATTAGGAAGGGGCTCAGAGTAGAGCTGCTGCTCCTCCAACCTGGAGAGGTGAGAGGTGGCTCTATACAAATTTCCCCATGTGTGATGTCACAAATGGGACATTTTAAAGGGTTTGTTTTAAGCACATAATTCCTAAGATCAAACAGGGTTTTTATCAGCTTTTGAGTGTTTATGGAGGCATAGAGACTAGGGGTGCTCCAAAAAGGGTACTTCACGATTCGATTCGATTTCGATTATGGGAGCTTCGATTCTTCGATTATAATGGTTTTTGGTTCGATTCGATTATTGGTGCCACGATTCTTCGATTATTGACATTTTTAATGCTTTTTTTTTTTCATTCTAAAACTACTCTCAGTAAGTAAATACATTTTTTTTACAGTTAACTATTTTTCCAAAGACAAAATCTTATTTTATGACTGTATGACTTTGTCAAAGTGCAAATATTTACACAACTTAACTTTGATCAGGGAAAGCTTTAAACATTTAAAACCTGCTAGTGAAACATTTTTTCTCTCCTTCCTTTACTTTATTTAACAACAGAACATTATTAGAAAACAGTTCAATAACATGCAAAACAACATGCTATCGCCTCAACTGTCTTACAGCTTTTGAGATATTGAATAACATTTCATTTCTACTGGTAATGTAATGGTGGCATGT
This sequence comes from Aphyosemion australe, assembly GCA_006937985.1. Classification (NCBI taxonomy): domain Eukaryota; kingdom Metazoa; phylum Chordata; class Actinopteri; order Cyprinodontiformes; family Nothobranchiidae; genus Aphyosemion; species Aphyosemion australe. The sequence goes on from SSNS01000143.1 coordinate 1,109,120, forward strand.
CTATAATGTACGGGTTGGCAATAATCCAGTTTAAATTACATTCACAGATAGAAGTGTTTGTGAATTACATACTATAACGGCTTGCCATAGCCCTGGAGCGGTGTGTTGCGCAATCTCGTAGCAACAACAACGTGAGTCCCGGGAGCTGCTGTGGCTCTGCTCCATAGCTGTAGACAGCTACGAATAAACAGGATGGTGGGACTTTTCTTCCGCTTGTAGAGTTTAGTCAATCTTAGTTCCACGATCATCGTGTTCTTTTGAAACCCACGGCGTGAGTCTGCTGTCCGCTAGCTTAGTTAGCATTAGCCAATCTGCCCGTAGCTGCGCGTTTGATCTAGTTCCTCTATTTTCATCCACAGCACCTAGATTACCACATTGTGCGCCAGTAAAATGCATCTTCCTTACACAAAAACAAATAACTTACATTTGTTAAGGCTCCGGTTACGTGTATTTTAGTACCGGCTTTGCAACAAAGCTTTCACGTTATTTATTTTTTAAGCATCGGAGTTCATTAATCGATTCTGAATCCTCACGTGAAGCTTTGCGATGCATCGCCGCATCGATGAAATGCACCCACCCCTAATAGAGACCCACATGGCAGCAGAAAAGGATGCACCAGATGAGGTTTGAATAATATGTCCTGTTTAATTAAACCTTCAGAAATGAATCACTAAATTTTAATCTATAATTGATTAAATCCTGAAGTCACCCTAATGCAAGACGGAGGCCACAGCTAATCATCATCGGTAAACACAAAACGGACTCCAACTCATTCAGTTTTACATTTATTGAGCTAAATGTTGGAGTCGTAGGAGTCCAAGTTTTAACATGGTGTGAGATTTTTGTTTAAAACTTTAGCATTAACCCTGTTTGTTAACAAAACTTTTCATTGCTTAAAACAAATGGATTTTAATATAATTCTCAGCTCTTCATCTAGCCTGGCAGTTATATGTTAATATATAGTCTGGCCAATCTACGGTTGACTTTCAAACTGTCTCAGCATGCTATTGGACAATGGGGCAGTCCCCCATACACTGTTGAAGAAGATGCAAATACATCCTTTTTCTAAATAAACTTAAGTACCTTTATCTGCTCTTGAAAAGAAAATCCCAAGTCTAAATAGTCCAAAGTTGATGCCAAAGACGTTTCAAACGAGCCGTCATCATCTCAGTGTGGCTAAGTTACAGTGACATCCCAAACCGATAGAGCGCTGTGATTGGCCAGTTCCCAGAGGTTCTAATGGAGCGTGGTTAGACCGACATGCAGTGCAAAATCATTTTGCTTGCAACTGATGGTCTAGATTCTAAGCTACTCTTCATCTTCAACTCCTTAACTTTTGGACTGAACTTTTTCCAGGATGCTTAGTAAGATTTAACCATTCCAATGAGTACTAGCATCCTATCAGGGTGAGTTTAATGAGTTTGTACTCTGGTTCTCTGAAAAATGTTCCTGAAATGGAAGCATGCTGTAATTCCATCCTTTCTCAACATAAAATGATCTTAATTTAAAACTCTGGCATGAAAGTTACCAGGTGATGTTCACTCCTGTTTCAGTGGGAAATCTAAATGAATCCTATCAGATGCTCCTGGCTGGTTTGTGAGAATGTTGAAAGTATCGATGGGGTCTTATTTCTGGGCCAATTTCACGTTAATGGCATTTATCATTGAGATGGAAGATGGTATAATTAGCTTGTCAGTCTACTTTAGGCTGAGCTGGCGCTCTTTCTGGAGAAGAATGGACTTCAAGCTGAAGGAGCCGACAGCCAGTCGATAATGCTGCAATTAATGTCATAAATAATTCTAAAGCCAATTAAAATAAAAGTAGAGTTCACACTGTAAAACTGCTTTTTATTTCCTATCATTTTATATGTTCTGAATCAAACAGAGGCAGCAGCCTTTCAACATGTGGCCGACATATGGTGCAGCCGGGATGCGAGGCATAAAAGCCCGAACGGCCTTGCAGGAGATTTATTGGCTGATTTATTTGGCTTTTTAATATATGAATGTCTGTTTCTTTTCTGAAGCATCACCTGTAATAAAAGGCAAACACTGATAATAAAATCTATTTTAATCAAAAAATATACCATCCTCATGTACGAAAAATGGATTCAGCTCATGAGGAATGAGAGTAATTTAACGGCGGTTGTGGTTAAACATATCAAACGCTCCTTCTGGCCTTGGAAGGGTCAAGCTCTCTGTAACATATAGAAAAGCCTGCAATGGCTGAAGGTCGTGCCAACTTCTTCTACATAATGCATGAATCTTGAAACTCTCTGACTCCAATCGTCTGAACCTGAAACCTTGGGATGAAAATTTTGTTAAGTAAATCAACGAGCATGCTGGCATTTCTATTAACCTCCAGCAAGCGAATGACAGAAACATGAATCACAGTAAATAATTTCTCACAAACTGTAAATCATTTCCACAACTTTGGTCGAGGAAGGATGTTATTGGGTGTTTGCTTTTTGCTATTTCTGATGTTTTTGCAGTAAAAAAACCTGCAAAATCGCTGTTTATTGAAGCAAAAACCATTTAAATCAGTGTATTTAAAGCTTTTACTGATTTATGCATTCATAAAAAGGATGAAAAGTTTCTGTTTGTTTCAGAGCAAATGAAGGGTCAGTTTGCCAGCTGTGCCTTGAAGGCAAATCGGATCCTGGTGATTTATTCCTCCAGCATGGAGGATTTCTGTTTCTCTAATGCTGAGAGGCATATTGCCTTTGTCTTTTTATGTGTGCGGGTCAAATAAAATAAATAAAAAAAACATATGAAAAAAGAACAAATTAAGTCACGGCATCAGAAAAGTTGATTTTTTTCCTGAAAATCTTGCCTTTTTTTTTAGGATTCTGAGCTCCCCTGCCTTCCCTCATTTCTGTATCAAAGGGGAAACTAATGCAAAATGTATATGGCCCTTGGCACAAAAGACGATGGTGCAGCTCGGTGCACGAGGATGTGCGCTAAAAGCTTGGAACATCTGTGTAAACACATGGCTTTTTTCCAACCATGTAGACAATGTTATCATAGCCTTAAGATAGATGTCCAAGGCAATATACCTTGCCCCGTGGCCATGCTGGAATGACTTTGAACAGCTGAAAAACACCGAGCTTCAAGCAAAATCCACTTTTAATATCCTCGCAGAGCAAAGACGGAATCCTCCTAGGCTTCCCAGCTTTGCATCAATTGCAAAATAAACCTATGATACCATAAAAACGAACGAGTGTTAATTTTTCATGTTAACAAAATTAAAAGATTTTTTCTGTGATGATAAAAATGAGGCAAACGCAAATGGAGCAACAAAGAAAGAAGCTGCTGCTGCCTTTGTTGTTTTTTTTTAATTCTGTTAATAGCCCAAGGTAAAGATTTATCTGCTCTTGTCAATTTACCTCAGCCTCAGTATAAAGCACCAAGGTCACTTTTCCTTGCCTGGCCCACAGGATTAAATTGTCATGTCCCTCTAATAGGCAGCACAGGGAATCATTAGTCCAGCTCAGCTGCCTGACTGATAGGCATTTCAGTCCAATCATGGGAGTGTGCCGCTACAGGCCAGCCGGTATTGACACTGTGTCAGGACTGAGAGGGGACGTCTTAATCAGCCGGGACACTCTCAACATTGATTTGACAAGCTGCTGTAATGACCGCCTTGTTTTGGTAAAGGATCGCTGTTTATCCGGGCTGGCATTGATGCACTTGGTGTGCTGCATTGTCATGGAAACCATTATCACCCGTGAAGCTGAGCAAGGGTTGTCTTCAGAGGAAACTGCATTTGTGCATTGGTGTGTGCGTGCGCGTGTGCGCGCGCGCGTGTGTGTGTGTATGAACTCACATCTCAGAGGGATTTTAGTTGATATCTATGAGAATTCACTAAGGTCAGTCACTTAGAGCATCTTTTAGCCCCTGCATTTTGTTGGAGCATGCACTTAATTTTACTGAAAAAAGGAACAAAACAAACAAAAAAAATTTTTTTTAAATCTGTATATTTCAATAAAAGTTAAAGTTCGACATCCCATTATGTTTGATTTTAAATCATTATCTTTATATCAATATTAATTAGCATTATAATATAACTCATTGTACAACACAAATAAATGCCAAAAGTTTTTTCTTTCATTTCATTTTTTTCTTGATGTAGAATTTAACATTCCTGCTGCAATGATTAATAATAAGCTTAGCTTATATAAGCCTTACAGTTTAGTTTTGTCCCTAAGTGAAATTCAGTCTGTTGCCACCTTCCCCAGAGTTAGATAAGGGGGAAAAGCATTTTGTAAACAGCTGTCATTCTCCTGATCTGGTAGTATTCTGTTAGCTTTAGCTTAGCATAAACAATGTGAGTGATTGGTAGTCGATATGATTATTGAGATCACCAAGAAAAACTTAGGATCATTATTGAATTTTTATGACTTTTTCATACAAAATGCTAGCTGTTACCATTCACTTTCATCGTTTATGCTAAGCTAAAGCTAACAGAATACTACCAGATCAGGAGAATGACTGGAATGGTTACAAAATGCTTTTCCCCACTTATCTAACTTTGGGGAATGTAACAACAGAATACATTTCACTTAGGGGTGGAATATCCCTTTAAACATATCACATCTGGGTGGATATCTTTGTTAAGTAGTTTAAATAGATGTTAGTTATTGATACTTCACTCTAAAAATGTACTTTTCCTTGTGATTTTTTTAAACTATTTTCAGGTTGATTAAACCCATACTATGCAACGTTTTCATATTCTAAATCATTTTCTTGAGCCAGTATGTGCTAAAATGACCCTTTACAGGGTTAATGAAATGTTACTCAGAACCCCACCGTCCTCTGTGGCCAGAATACCGCACTTGCAACTTCAGTGTGGCGGGCCGCTCCCTGCTGGAGCTGACATGCCTGGCACTACAGTCTGCTTCCAGCATGTTTCCTGCATGTTTTAGATCGTGAACACAGCTGATTTGTTTGATTTAGTGATGAACCGCTCCTGTAGACACTAATGAAGGCGGAGGAGACATTTCAGCAGCTAGATTAAGGTGTTAAAAAGACGAACGCACAGCGAGGAGATACGTTTCACTTTTGGTAACAAACACTAGGGGGTGCTAAAAACAAGCCAAAACTGCCAAGTGTGCCTTTAAGGTGGAAAAAAAATCAGTAAATATTGTCTCTAGCTCTTTTAATATCATTAAAAGTGCTGAAATAAAAAATGTTTTAAAATGCTGTTTATCATTGATTTTTACAATTACTATTCACATCTGATATTTATTTATTTAAATTCTAAGAACCCTGAGTCAAAATATCCCCCGTTCCTTTTGTAAATGATCTGGTGTGTTTTTGTCAAATGAGATGACAATAGACTTTTAACACTTTGGTTTATTTTTGTCAGCTAAGCTTTACCCGTTATTAATATATATTAAAATGTTATATCTGCTTTAGAAACGATTTTATAACCACAAACTCATAGACTGTTGACAATACTCTTTTGAAGAACTTCTGTAATTCTAACAAACTACAAATTCCATCTTTATTTGACACAGATCACTTATTATCAATATATTAAAATAATTGTTGCAGAAAGTTGACTCTAGCAGTGATCTGAGTGTCTACAGAGCGATGGCTACATGTGTTTGTTTACGAAGAGGAGGTGACACAGCCGCTGGCAGAAGGATCCGAAAAAACCAGCCTCCTCTCTGGGAGGTGTTAGACTGTAAATATTATTGGCATGCTGACAGTCTCCCACGATGCCGTGGTGTGTAAAATCGTTAACAAGCACCATAATGGGCTCGCTCTTTCCCCAAGGTGTGAATGTGGATGGAGTGTTTTTATCAGCAATTATCCAGAGAGCAACAAGAGGTGTCCTGTGTCATTTGATCAGTCTGAGAATCACAAACCGCCTGTCGTTCTGTTTATAGTCGCACTTAAAAAAAAAGATGTTCTGCTTCGGATCACTCAACGACAACGGGACAAGGCGAGCAGTAGAACACAATACATCTGCTTTTAATTTGTGAAAATACAAAAATGAAATCATGTACAGTTTATGTACAAGGCTGTTTATACAAGACAACAAACCGTGTTTATTACTGAGTAATGACATAGATATTACCTTAAGACTCATCGTTGTGACGAGTCAATGCGCTTAAAAAAGTGCACGAAATGATAGAAACTAGTCCGTACTGCTGACGGTACTGGCAAACACGCTACGAGAAATACTTTACATTAAGCTTTACACATTTACATCAAATGCATTGCTTCGTAATGGTGGAGAAGTCAGTTTGTGTCCTTAAGACATTAGGAACTTGTTCACCTCTAGAAGAAAAAACAGCAGAACTAGCAAGCCCCTTTTCGCAGCTGTGGGTCTTCCTCGAGTCCTCCGTTGGCCTCAGCACTGCCTGGCACATTACTGGCACCGAGGGATGTGGATGTTCCCTGTGCCAGCGGAAATGTCACAATCGTTTTGCTTTTTTTTAAAAATTCTCAAACGTCCAACATAAAAAACCTGGACTGGACTGTGATGCATCATGCGTTATGGACTATTCTCTTTCCTTCTTACTCAGTGATCCTGACGTAAAGTGACAACAGTGCCAATATAGCTATATGGTCAGAATTATTATAATTTATATAAGACATGATTTATAGTGACGCTCCCATTCTTACTGAAACAACTTCATAATAAATGATCTGGTGGGTGTATGAGTCACTAAGGTGCTGTCTGAACACGACACCAATGGTTATGATAGAGCTGTTTGTCGTGCATCTGCAAAATGCAGCGATTGGTGGTGTTAAGATTGGTCATGGAGTACATTCAAGTAGCTTTCCAAGACAATCCTGTGTCAGGCAGTGCTTACAGCCAAAGGAGGACTTGAAGATGCCCACTTCATGCGATATGTGGCTTTTACGTCTAGCAGCAGGCTAGTGTTTTCATGTAAACCCACAACTCTGACGTTTAATAGGTGTGAGAGATGGCCAACAAAACAGCTCTATCATCAGTAGCAACAAAACAATCTTCATCTTTGGAGACACGTGTCTGGGATCTTGGTGATTGAAACAAAAGTAAATAAATAACAAAACAAAAACCTGAAAAGGCATAAATGAGACGAAATATCTAAATGGACAGAGATAAGGCTGGAGCCAAATGCCATTTAAACATGGACGCTGGCCATCGTAACGGTCACAAATGTTGTGAATTAGCTCGAAATGGCAAAGAAACCAACAATGCCATTCTGGAAGGGGGTATGGGGGGGGGTGATGATGCCAAATACACAAACTGTACAGAATAACTCAACACTTAATGCAGTTGTTTGTGGACAGTTAATAGGCTAATTTAATTGCTTAAATCTGAGTCTGATGTTGATGACGGTCTCTGGGGTTTGGTTTTACATTGCTCTTTAAGAGTGACCCTCGTTCTCTAAAAATAAATAAAAAACAGCTATGGAGTCTGGTCACTTTTGTTGAGTTACTGTGCAAACGAATAGCTGAGTGATTGCAAAATGTCACTATGATTGTCGCTATGTGTCTAAATCAACTCAGACTTTAAATTGCTAAAGAACTGAAGGAAGAAAGCATTTTTTTTTTGTCTTGTCTGATGTTGGTTGGTGATTTATGTTTGCAGATGAGATGTCCCGAGCTTGGGCCTGACACCTTCTAGTCCTCTGGGAGTCCGGCTGTCAGCACTCGTCCTCCGCTTCTCTGATGGGTTGAATCAAGCTGCTTGTGGATTTATTCTGACTGATCTGGTTGACGGTGAGAGTATTCACAGGACTGAGCTGCATGGTCCTCAGGTGGGTTTTCTCTGGCTCATCTGTAAACCATGTCTTTTCTGAGAAGCAGCCAAAATCATACAGAGACAGAAAAAGGAGGGAAGACATCAGAAGGTTAATGCTACATGGAGGTTGGAGATGACTGGTTAGTGTGTGTTTGATGTGCACATCAACAATATCTTAAGCTGATGGGTTAAAGGGGAATTCTAAGATGATCCAGGTGGTTCACCTGCAGGAAAACATCATTAAATAGACCAGTTATCAGGGCTGTAATGTCACTCATCTTATGCTCCGAACATATTTTTATTTATTAGTGTGCAAAGGCTATAAGCGTCCCTCGTTTCTTTTTCTTTTAAGGAGCAAAACTTCATTGAAACATTTTAAATGGATCTTTATCAGTAGTTTATCAGGCGTTCTGCAGGTCTCTCAGTTTTTCTTTTGACTTTATGATTTATCTTCTGTCTTGTTCTGAACCACGACAACATATCAGGCAAGCAAATGCTTAAAAATAAGAAAACTGGACATGCAGTGGAAAAAAAGCTGAATGTCATAAAGACAAGACCTCAGAGATGCATCAACCTTCCATTGATCATCTACTGCAATGGTTCCTGAGTGTTTCAGCTTCTTACCCTGGCTGTCAGTCACTGAAGTAAGCAAACATAGCAGGCAAGTCAATCAAACAAAGGCTAAGCTGAGTTTTTCTTTTTTCTTTTTAAGCGTTGGTGTACTATTTTATGCACTTATGTCTGTTGTTTTTGTATTTTAATAAAGATGGTAAAAAAATAAATGACATAAGCAGTAATACTTAAAACTAGGGATGCTCGATTTTTATTTTTTTTACTGATATCTGATATACCAATATTGTCTGACCCTTAATTACCAATACTGATATATGCATGAAAAAAGAAAAACTAAAATATTTTAGGTTACCAACATCACATACTGTATCTCCTATCATGCATGCTTACATTTTAATCATTTTCTGTTCAAAATGACAACTACTTCAATTTAAAGCAGCATTTCGCAACTTTGCAGTTATATGGTCTCTGTCGCCCTCTAGAGGCTTTCTGCGTAACGTCACTGTCGTAACATTAAATCTCTCTCTTTGGCATAAGAGGAAGTTTACATTCCTAATGTCAGGCAAAACAATGAAAACAAACTTTTCCACCTCCACACATTGAATAGATAGTTTTATCAGGACTGTATAACAACTTTATGACCGACCAAACACAATAACCCTAATGAAATCATTTATTACTTACCTAGCCATTAGCAGCATGGCTAGGTTAGAGTCCGTAGTTCATGCCTTTCTTTTTAAAAGAGCTCTCCAGCGAGGAAAAGACGGCCCAATAATAACTCTGGTCTTTGCTCTTGCTCTATGACGTTCTTCTTTTCTTTTCCTAGATTCCTCTGATAAGGGATTTCTAGCTTTCTTTGGTGAATCTGCCACTGCTACAGCGAGTCCACGCTATACAATTATGGCAAGACAAAGAGATTAAAAAAATGCGCGTTCTAAACTCGCATTATGTCCGCCAAAATGTTTGTTCAAGACGCGCGTTTAGCGGACATAATGCTCGCTTTTAGAACATGTGAGTTTTTGTCCCCTTTTACGTCAAAACATTTTGGCGGACGCACATTTTGGCGGACATAACGCACGTTTAGAACGCGCGCTTTTTTTATCCCTTTGGCTTGCCATATAATGCCGTAAAACGACACCCAGTCAGTACTTCCTGCGGCTACCCGAAGCTCAAAAACTGTATAGTGCAGTAAACATACGTGGGACCCCCCAACACTATCACAGGTATGAAAATGAACATAGTAGATGATAGTATGACGCAAAAAACTTTACTTTATACAAAAAAGCATAATTTTAAGGTGTAAAAGTTGCGGAATGTTGCTTTAAGTTAGTAATATTTATTTGTCTCCAACAGCACCTGAATCTCATTCTCTCCAAGTGTGATGCTAAGATGTGTTTATTAGTTAGTAACGTGTTTATACTCTTTTTGTATATTGCAGCTGTGGTTAGTTATAAAGATCTTCAGATGAAAAAACAAGCTTTGGGTGAAGATTCTTGTTTGTCGTTTGTTAGCTGTCTAGCTACACGTAGCTAAGTGCTGTGAGGACAGCGTACGTTCGATACGCAGGGCAAATTTCTACTTAAGTTGTGCCAAATAAACCAAGATATCGCAAAAACGTTACCTCAGATCTGTCATATTTTGACATTTTGAGAGAGGAGAAGTAGCTGAAGAGTTGGATGTATAATATGTGTATGGTATGTAAAAGTTGGGTCATCAAAAGACTGAAAACTGATACCCATAATTTCCGGTATTAAATTTTAACAGATATCAGCTGATAATAATGGTAGACCGATAATATCGGACATCCCTACTTGAAACTTATGAGGTTTCAAAACTATTTCATGACCCATAGTGTGTTTCTGACCCCAACGTTGGAACTGACCTACTACTACTACTACTACTACTACTACTACTACTTCTACTACTACTACTCCTAGTACTTCTACTACTACTACTACTGCTTTTAGCTAATAGCTCTTTGATTATCATCTTTTTATTGGTTAAATACTTTTATGTCCAACTCAACTCTCAACTCAACTCAAACTTTATTTATAAAGCGCCTTTCAGGCATGAGAGTACCAACAAAGCGCTGTACAGAAAAAACAAACAAGACAAAAATTTAAAAACAAGAAAAAATAAAAAAAACAATAAAAAAATTAAACAGCAAACAAAATTACAGTAAGGAACACTAAAAGCAGACTAATGGCCAGAGTAACTCTGATATTGTTGGCATTTTTACCCTAACCCTAACCCTAACCCTAACCCTTTAGCTAAAGGGCAGTTGGCAACAAAGTGACTAGCCATGTTAGAGTTTTGATTTCTTTGTGGTTAAGCCTTTTTACGCCTGATTGATCCACAGGCCAGAAGTGAGTGGCTCAACAAGATTCTCTGAAAATGTGGAAAAGGTAGATAAAGCGCCTTCATAATAATGAAAAAAAAAAACATTTAACCATATTTTAAATGTTTATTTCAAGTTTCCAAGAGCTCTACCTCTTTAACAGGATTAGGCTGTTCCTCAATAATCAGCTGCATCAAATCCTACATATATTCTGCCCTCTAGTAGAGGATCTAAGTAACACATGCATCAAGTGCAAACTTAATTATTTTATAGTTGCATAGTGAAATATAATAGATAATTCTATAATTGTTGGCAATAAAAAAGTTAAATAAAAATACATGTCCTGATTATTACTACACACATATTCAAAGGGATAAAGAACTTCAGAAAGCCTGACAAACTGCTGCTCAAAATCACTCTAAAATATTACAAGAAGGTTCGTCACCTTGGAAACCAAATATAAAGTTTCGAGGGGTGACTTTTCCACAGTAACGTATAAAACCTTTTACCACTGACACATGCTGTTCTGGTAGGCAGGCATGCACAAACCCAGTTATCAGCTTTTATGCCTCCATGGTATTATATTACTTTAAACCACACATATCACAGTTAAATACCTTAATGTATTTTTAGGCTTAATGTAGCTTTCTTTTGGAAAGAAAGAAGTTAATGTGGTATTTTTTATGATCATGCGCTTTCAGTAAGATAAGGCTCTGGTGGAATGGTGGGCATTCATATGACCCTAGTGGTCAAACATCACATCACAGATTAAAGTCCAATCATTCAGTTGCAAACACACATTCTGCAGTGAGAAGTGGTGCATGGGTTACATCCATGCAGTCGAACCTGCCACTCCTTCATTCAGAGGGTAAAATGTCAGCGAGGAGGACATGACCGTGCACGGTGCATTATTTAACATCATGCATAATTGCTTAATTTCATACCTTGCCCCACTCTATTGATCCTTGTTGCACTTTAAGAAAAGAAAGTAGTAAACTATATGTAAGCTAAAAAGTAAATGTGACCATAAATACCAGAACACTGCACAGCATGAAGAGAAGAAGCACAAAAAAATTATGCTCTATGTCGTTACATATGAATGCAAAGTAGGTTAAACAGTAGGTTGTGTCAAAATGAACAAAAAATGAGCATTTTCTAGTGCTATTATAGGATGGATCAAGCAGCCTTATTGTTTTCATGCCTGTTGCTAAAGCAGCTGGAATGATAGAATCCAAAACCCAGAGAAGCATGCAGGCAACAGATCTGCTAAAGCAGCTGGAATGATAGAATCCAAAACCCAGAGAAGCATGCAGGCAACAGATCTAGTGGGTGAAATATTCACATATTCTCATTCTTTAAAAGTGACATTTCAATAGATGAGCATGTTATTTCAGCAGATAATTAATCATAGAAGGCTCTCTGTGTGAAAGCTTTTTATTATTGTTTTGAAAAGAAGTAAAAGAGCATGCTTGGCGACTGCATACCTTTGCAATCTCTGCCTTTTAGGGAAATTAATGAAAATAAAATGTTTAAGTATTCAATCATACTAGAAAGGAGAATAAACTGCTCCTACGTGCCTTCTGATACTGAAACTCATCAAGTGTTTGTATAAAGTTTCCAGGAAACATTCAGAGAGTCTTTAAAACTTACAGAGATGGATGTTCTACAACAGCCGGTTCCTAGGGTTAATAGTCTGTTCTGGAGTTTGATTTACAGTCAAACTCTAGGACGAGGTTATTGGTAGAAACACTTGTCTGATCTGTTTTATTAAGCTTTAGTGCCTCATTACAAACTGGCCACAAGCTAATGCACAATAAAAAGGCATTCAGAACTTAATGTGTCACTAGACCAAAGCTAAGCTTTAGCCCTGGAGCTGGTAGCTTTCTTCATCCAATGAAAACTAGGCTGATGGTTGACTCTGGATCTTGTCATTGCTGGATGTGCTTTTAGCCAAAAACAAAGCAAAATGTTTTGTTGCTGTGCCCGCCTTCAAAAAGTTGTAGAATAAAAGCCGACTTTCTTCACTTTAAAACATTTTGAGTTTCAAAGTTGCTGTAGCATCTTTCTAAAAGGAGGCAACAAGCAACTCAATCAGTTCTTCTAATTGTTGGTCAGTGATCAGAATAACAGTTAGCATCACAAACCAATAGCTGTGCTTTTCTCTTCACGCATTCAAACTCAACATGTTCACTAATAGAGGTTGAGTCAATGAAATAGACACAGACAGAATTAAAAATAAATGCTTTTTTTTTACTTCAGCTGTTGGATCTTAAAGGTGTGGGTCACTCGTTTAATCAATACATTTGATCTTAATGAATGCATTGTAAGTTGTACTCTGGGGGGAAAAAACATCGGTGCACCTGTTTGGACCAAGAACTAGAAGTGAGACACATCACAGCTGAGTTTCAGATGGCAGGATTTGGAGTCTTATTTCCTGATATTTGGACATCTCTCCTCTGATTGGCTAACAGCAACACGACTCTACCACTGACACTGTTTGCTCTGTAACGTTGATGTTTTATCTCCACAAATAACACAAGCCTGAAGGAGTTCTGTGTGGTGGAGTTGCTAATGCTAACGGTTAGCTTCTACTAGCAGAGATGTTCTCTGCTATTTCCTGGACACTAATCCAACAACAGCCTTCCCCGTCGTCAAGATGGGTGAGTCCATGAACGTTAAGTGACAGTGTGATGTAGATCTGTCAGGAGTTTTTAATCCTAGAGTTTCATCATCTATTTTCTATCAGAAGCTAATGCAGGAGATAGGTGTAGGAGACTATTTTCATGTTCAGCCTGCATGAAAAACTCAGAAGGGCTGATTATAATCAGAAATAATCATTAAAAAATGTTTTTCAGTGTTCTACACCTTTAAAGTCAAGGCTGATGAGAAACCTTCATTTTTCCCTGTTTAATTTCGAGCTTGTGGGTACAAAGGAAGTGGATCCAGATATTTTTGAAGTGGTATCATCTCTTCAACGGAAGTGTTTCCATGCAAAAGTTTTGAATTACTATCTTACTCATCGTGCATAGAATCCTGTATGATGTTTTTGTCCTACAAGAACAAAGTGTGTTGTTCCAAATATTTTCTTTTTATGTAAACCCTTGCATTGATGTCAATTGCACCACCTGCAGCTAAATGTAGCATTTCTGGTGCATGCAGGGGGCAAGTCCATTTGAACAGCAAAACAACATGGATTGCTACCATGTTAAAGCTACAATGGCAAATCTACAAAACAAGCTAGCTTAAGACTTTTTTTTAATGCCTCTTAAAGTTCTTACATAGTATTGTTATAAATATATTGTGGATTCTAAAAGAAAAAATTAATAAAGTGGTTCTTTCACGTTTGTCTAAAAACTTCAGCCAATAACACGGCTCAGTCCGAAACCGATTGGACAATTTGGTTGTTGGTCTCACCGAACCACTAAACCACTGCATTTCCATGGGTCCTCCACTCATAACGCACTTGCATATTTAGCAACAGAACACCACTGGTGTGAGAGGTTCTCTACTCAATAATATCAGAGAAGGAGAAACAGCCGCCTGCTACCAGTTCAACTTTAGGACAAACTACCAGAGTCCCAAAAAGGAAAACACCATTTGAAGTGACAACAAAAGATGTTTGGTCCTGGAAAACGACGGCTGGTGTTTAGCGCTCTCTCGTTTCCTCTGGCAATGCTGGTTCCAGTATCCAGCAGACGTGGCCTAGAGATGATGGCCGACGAGAGGGATGAGAATTTCATGACCATGTTTATATTTAAAAGCTAGCTTGTTTTGCAGATTTGTCATTGCAGCTTTAAAGAGGCTCTGATCTCAAACACTGCAAAAACTGGATTCCAAGAAATTTAAAAAAAAAAGTATTTGTTTTTCAAAAATGGATCTTCTTGTTAGTATACAAAGAAAAAAATGTTATCTGTAAAAACTTGAAATAAGGTAAATATTCTTAAATATGATCCAGACTTTCTTCTTTTGAGCAAAAAACTCTGCCAATGGGCTAAGTAAAAGTTGCTTGGCTACAAATCTTAAAACTAGCAAAATAATCAAAATTTAATTTGTTTCATTGAACAATGACTTCTGATGCTTTGAAACACCTAATTTTGTGGTAATAACTATAAAAGTTACTAACTCACTTAACTATCTTTGATTAGGTGTTAAACAGGCACAACTGAAACTTAGATGTGACTTTAATAACCAACAGCTTCTGCTTGCAAAATATCTGGACACAATTAATACTCCATGGTGGCAAATAACATTTAATCAAAAGTGTACCATTTTAATGGAAACAGAAAGGTTTTAGGAGACAGGTTGTGCAATATTTTTCTAAGACATGACATCGTATAAACTTTAAGACATGAAATTTAAAAGTGCAGTTCAAGTACAACAGCGTTAAATATAAACAGATGCAAGTTTTGTCAGATCAGAAGTTGAAAAGCTAAGAGGTGAAGAGAGTTTTAACAGAAATGAAAGTAATGATGTGAAAATGTTTGTCCACTGAGTAGAAACTGCAGGACACCATCACATTTATAAAACAATGCTGTTTACTTTTCAGGAAGAAAAAAGTGGATTGTCTTAAACATGAAGCTTTGCAAGAATTGGCCCCATTATTAAATAAACAATGAGAAATAATGCAAATACAGGAGTTGTCTTAATATTTATCTTAGCTGAGACTGTGCACTTGACTCAAATATTACAGAGAGCTACTAGGTTGATTTTTTTATAGATTTAGAACAAATCAAATTGTTACAAACTGAATCTATTTACTTTTGTCATCCATGTTCCCATCATTAAAAAGTCCACGGGTAAGGGAGAAGAACAGTCTCATTGGTTTCTTATTCTGACCAAATTTATGGACCGCTGCTGCTAAAGAGGGAAATCTGAATACTGCATTGTTTCATTAAATACAAACGTAGACGTACAAGTGACACATACATGCACATTCAGACTAACAAACATACAACCAACGAACAGATGTGTAGCAGTCCGTCTGAACCCTGAAGAAAGGGACACACAGGACAAGACTGCTGGCAGGCACAGTTCACAGACACGAACAGGCAGAGAGCTTTAGAGGGGCACATACTTTTGTTTGTCTCGTGAGTCCCTGCTTTTGGTGCGATTGGTGCGGTTTGCAGTTGGAATAGAGTGGACGGATGAGCTCTTTTTGCTCGAAGAATGTGAAGAATGAGATGAGTGGGACAGGCTGGTTCGAGAATGGCCAGCGTTGTGGTCGAACTGCATCAGGCAGAATATCAGGTCAGAGGGCACCATCTCAAATGCATACGGGGGGTTGGTTATGACGTACCTGGAAGAAAAAAAAATCAGACCAGACGTGAGCGTTTTTGTTTCCCTTCTGTGAATTCAATCATTTGAGCATCTTAATCTCACCGTTTGGTACACTGGCTTTGTGTGTTTAGATGTGCATCTCGCAACCGATAGATGCCAAAACACAGCATGTTATATGTTTTCAGGGCTTTGCAAAACAGGTCACCATAACAGCCACCATCCTGCAGACAACAGCAAAATATATAAATATGTCTTAGTCTGAAGCAGTAAAGGTCAGGTTTTTAGACTAGTGTGTGCTCTGGTATGCAAGAGGACATGGAGTTAGCAGTACTTGGTGCTGTTTTCAAAACAACGTATGCTAATGAGATGAACACTATATATCCTGTCCGAATAACATCAGTTTTATTCAGTTGGTATGGCGACTCTCAGCTCCCAATCTCTATTGTTGACCTACTTCTGTTTTAATGCACCAAAGCTCAGGGAGACCAACAACGAGCAAAACTATTAAGTTCCATGTTGAAGCACGGAGCCCAGCAGGGCTCAGCTGTCCAAATATGTTTAAGAGTTGTAGGACTTCATTCCTTGAGCGTTCGTGGGTTTTGGAAGCTGGTTAGATATTCATAGATTTGCACTTCCAATATCAAAATGTCCAAACCATGCATCTCTAACCAACACCCTGCAAGATCATAATTATTCATCTATTGTCTGGCACAAACCATATAGGCTTTAACATGCAGACTCTGCTGAGAGGAGTGTCTAGGGTCTATAAATGACTGACCTGTGTGACTTGTACCACACAAAGGATGACTAGTGTGATCAAGTAGGGTGTTGATTAGGGCCCAATCCCAGTACTCACACTTGCGCCCTTCAATTGCGCGTTCCCGGCCAGGGGTGCGAGTGCGTAGGGTGTCCCGATTCTCAAGTGCGGAAGGTGACCACGCCCCTTTTGCACCCTTAATTGCACTTCACCCAAGTCTGCATCAATGCGGACTGTGGCAAGGGTATTACCCACAATCCATTGCTCCGTGGGAAGTTTGAGAAGAAGGCTCAAGTGCCTTTTGTGACAACATGCATTTTCAAATGAAAGAAGTTAATTTTAAGACAATTAATGATATTTATTCATGCTCTGAATGTTTTAGACTAAGTTGTAATGTGGACAGCAATGAATGTAAATACTGTTTGTTTGAAAGTTGTTAATAAAGTTATTTAAATAAGTAGCACAAACAGCAACCGGCATCCCAGCATGCGTCACGGTCGATGACGCAACGCTCCCTGTCCCTATCTGCACACTTGTGTACTATGCACTCGAAGCCTTACTGCACACCTCCTCTAAGTGCACTTCACAGAAGGGCGTAAGGCGCAGTGTGAGTATTGGGATCGGGCCTATCTCACCACAGTCCGACATAGTGACGCTGTATGGGTCAATCTATGAATATCTGTCCAAGATTACCAATTCTGCAGCATGAAACAGAAGTCAAGTTAGTGGTGACTTATCTTCGTGCAGTTATGTGGTGGGTGTTTATTGTTTTTAATCAAAGGTCACATCTCCTTTCAAAAACACTTGATATTTTAATAATATGTCTTAATATTAACAGCTTGTGTTTATGAAAGCTGGTCATGTTTGATTGAAGTTGGAGTTAACCTAAAATACTTTTGGGTTAAAAAGAACATTTAAAACCCAGACATCCATGACCTGTGTAGATCCACTGACATGCATTGGTTTGAATAACTTTACTGTATTCTGATATGTAGTCTGTGCTGTAAACAAATAAAAAAACACATAAGTATCAAAATAATTTATTGACCGCTACTAATTCCTCCTAATTTTCCAGGTACCCCCAGATAACTCCATACAACTCTTAGGATAAGTAACTACTTTGAATTTTACAGGTTTTTTTAACCATATCTATATGATCAGAATCTGTAGTAATATAACATAACTGAGGATGTTGGCACACAGTCCCTGTTTTCTTTCCCTTGGTCGTATATCACAGCTAACCTTATTAGTCTGAATGTTTCCACTGAAGGCAGCTTCCATAATGCAAGAAGACAAAGATGGCCTCAGCAGTTGGCTGACACGAGCACTCACTTACCCCGAGGTCAGCAAAGGGCCCGTCGTACAAGGCCAGCTGTGCCACGCGACACCTGTCCCTGTTCGCCAGGGTCTGTGGCGTGCTGTAGCCGCCACGTAATGCATTCTCCTCAGCCAGCAGCCCCTCGAGCTCCGGCGTCGCACCGCCTGTTACCAGTGTCCGGATCAAGGTGAGGATATTATCGTTGAAGTATGTCTGAAGGAATGAAGTTAGAGGGGGTGAATCCTTAAGCTAATGCCACAACAATACTGTTGCTACCTCACCCTGCTCTGTTACTGAGGGGAATGAAGTCAGTGCAGGTTTCTCTCTCATATCTACAATTTGTTACATTAAATCTAATCCAGTTTAAAAAAAATCCCTGCACTATAGATGCTACCTTTGGAATTCCTTCCAGTTATTAGTTTGTTGACTTTAACAAGGGGAAATGTCTGCCCTTTTCCTTGCACTGCAGTCCCCCGTCTCCCCATGCTTGTGCTTCAAAGTGACATCTCCCTCGGCTGCTGACAGCACTATTGACTAAGATGATGGATGAGGGCTGTCCATTAGGTAGCATTACCTTTGTCTATGCTGGAGCACACTTGAAGGCAGCTTTGTTCTAACCTCACTCAAACTGAAAGGCAGACAAATGAAGCCATCATGGCTGCTACAAGTTCCAGCTCCGTCATTTACCGTTTGAACTGCTTTTTTTTAACATTTGCCTGAAAACCTCTACCGGCTTTTCTATCAAAACATGTTTCAAATGACCACCCTTACCCCTACAGTATTTACAGCTTCATCTATATTCCTGACTTACAGCACTCATTAAGGAGTCCAGGACACTGACTGCGAATGCCGTCCCGCAGGCGAAAGGCTGAGTGAGGTACAACTCCGTATCTGGGTCGTCATCATCGTCTTGGTCCAGGAACTGAACATTGGAGTCATTAACTAGTGGAGAAAACATACATTTCATGAATTATTCAAATTCAGCTTGTTAGCTTTCGGCTCGCTACGACCAGATCTCATGGAGCTGGTTTGGATTTCAGGACGCATGGATCAAGCAAGTACTTGATTCGCATGAAAAAAGGAGGAAACCAAATACAGTGGTTGTGCACAACAGGCAGAAGCTGCAGATATGGACTGTTTTGGGAGTATGCACGTAGAATAAATTTATATGCTCAGAATTTGAACCAATTGTTCTCATTTAACTAAAATGGCTCCATGTTTTGGTATTCAACTGAGTTGCCTCTGCTATACTCCACATCCAGGCCATCCATGCACATTTATGACACCATGCATACTGTCAAAGTTCCAGGCCTCAAACTCAAAGCCCTCCTGAGGTCAGAATCTGTAAAAACCAATATGCCATTGTTTGTCTTGTAAATCCAAGACAGAACTTCCAATTACTTGTACTTGCATGTCAGGTCAAATGAAAGTAACCCATTGCCTCAGAACCTTCTTTAAAAGATGTCTTTGAGCACAAAAAACACATGCAGTAGCTGGAAGAGAGTAATGATGTAAAATTTAGTTGGAGAACTGCTCCTTCTGTGAGGACAGAAATAAACGCCAGTCATATCGACAGAGCTGAGATGAAAGAAAGGCACGGGCCAGAGAATGTGATCCGACAGAAGATGCTATGAAAACAGCCACAAGGACTTCTGAGGGATCAAAGGCCCTGTAATTCTTAGAAAAATAAAAGGGAGAAACTTTGCTTTGAGATAAGGAGGAGGAGGAAGGGGGGGCTAAAACAAGACAGGCAGTTTCAACCAGAACCAAGGGTAAAAGTGTGCTCAAAGTGATGCCATGGGAATGGACTGAGCCTCTTGTGCAGCGAGAGAAATCAAAAGAAAGCTGATATGGAGGCAGCAGCAGTTACGACACTGCAGCACAGGACACAGGCACTTCTTCTTACCCAGCTCAGTTATCATTTGTATGCTGGTCCCACTGCTTTTATCCTGACTGAATGAAATCACAGGCAGTTTTTTGCCTTGCTTTGCTAATGGCGCTAGACAAGTGTTGAGGGGAAAAACAGTTATTGGAACATGTCAACAGGGGAAAACCCACATAAAAATTCCACTTTTAGTACTTTTAGTCACACATCAATAGAATCTAACAGCAAAAATTACATATTCAGTTAAAAAAAACATCAAAATAATAGAAATCATACCAAGTTCTGTTATGATGGGAATGTTTGCCCCAGTGGTGACAGAGGTCTGTCTGACTAATCCGTGGACTGGGCTGTTTTCAGGAGAAGATCTATCCATCCCTGGTGGTGTGAAGCCTTAATGGACACATATAACATGTTAATGCAAAATTCAGCACTTCATCAGAGGATCCAATCAGGCGTATCAGAGGATATGAGACGCTGGAGCCTCTGATAAAGCACCAACTCACTGAGAGCTGCGTTGCTGTATTCTTGTAAGGGACCAATATTAGTTCATATATAATAGATGTGACACATGGCTCATTTTGTTCCCCTTTGACTGTGTGCACAGAGATGGAAACCTTCTACACACACGCAGAAACTAAAACATACAGCGTGGAGCCATGAAAGAGAAAATAAATGATGCAAGATTGAATTCAAATTGACTTGACATTTCTTGCTTTCCTCAGACTGACAAGTAAGCACATTAAATCAGTGATGCTGTATGTATTATACATGGGCCATGTTTTGACATCCATCACTTGCTGCTGACTAAGGCAAATGTAAGGTCATACATGTATTAGAAGAATAATGAAATTGGCAAAAACCCTCCCCCCTCCTTTGGGTCAAAGGTTTCTAAGAGCATTTCTGTTAATGTCAAGTAACGACCACATTACTAATTTTAAAAGCCATAACATGCAATATTGATAAGTTAAACACAAATTTTGTAAAAAGCACTTCCAGTTACAGAAATATAACTTCCCAGGCATGGTTTTTGTTGCCACCAATGCGGTTTGTAAAGTAACCAGTTGTTACAGTAACCTGAGGAAGAGTCAGTAGGGTTTACTGTCGAGCGCTGCAACAACAGGTCAGCCATGCAGCACGCGGTGAGGAATATCTTCTGTGCCAGGGCCTTGTCCCTCCCAGGCTGTGCAGTGAACTATGATAGGGTGCTCTTTACCTTGAGAGTTGGCCTGCAATACCCCGATGCTGTCGTCAAACTGCATGGATTTGATGTTAAGCGACGCCAAGATGCATTCTTTGTCCTGCAGTGATGCATCGTCAATATTGTTCTGATTGGCCGACAGGATGACACACATGTCGCACAGGTTTATGTTGACGGCCCTTAGATCTGCTCTGCTCAACGGCGTGCCCTTTGAGACGGAGAGGAGAAGATTTGGTATCACACCTGCGTGATGCTTAACTTGAGTCATGGAATTACCAAAAACATCTCGTGTTCAAAATTGCTGAGTGTTACTGAAAGCTACATTTGATGGTTAAATCAAGTTATACTAACTAATTACTTTAAAAAATAACCTGAGCATGTCAAATATACCATCTGATGTATTTATTACAGCAGGATTAGTACTTTCCTCATAAACCCACTGTATTGAATCACATTCACGTCTTCTGACCCCTGATGGAGAATCTAAGTACTGCAGGTGGGCAAGTGTCAATTCCACTTTTATTGCATTGTTAGGATTAGGGTTAATATCATTAATGTATTATAGGCTTTAAAGCATTTAAACACACAATCTCAAAACTGGTATATTACTCTATTAAAATTGTAATTTACAGGGCCGGCCCAAGCATTTGTGGGGCCCTAACCAGGTTTTCCTATGAGCGTTATTTAATTGTGGTATATTAATTAAAATATTTTTAAAGTAACATCATCAGACAAACACTGAATTTACAGTAAACAAGCTAAGTATACTAGTTTTTGTTCTTAAAATTTGGAACAGATGTGTATAAAACGTGCAATCACTACAAAATAAAGCCAAAAGACACTATATGACACAAGTGACGCTATACAAAATAATATATAACATGCTTCAATGTGTTTAATATAATTTAGATTGTATTAATAAAAGTTATTAAAAAACTTTGTCATGATATCTGGGTGCTCTTGGGGGGGCCCTGGTGGTGTGGGGACCCCAAGCAGTCTCTTAACTTGAGTATGCCTAGGGCCGGCTCTGGTAATTTATAATACCATAACATTGTTTTCAATTTCACATTACACGGTTATTATATTGTGTTTTTTGCACAAGTACAAACAGTGGTGTCAGCAGTTAGCTAGCTGCCTGTAGTGAAGGAGGACATAATATTTCTGCTGAAATGTGAAACTGTATAAAAGTGTATGCTTAAAACACACTGGCATTTTTAATACTAGAGATACTTCTGATCTCTGCCCTGCTCGGACTAGCTGTTAGCTCATCAATCCTGTCAGGATAAAACACCACTTTCCTTTGTTCAAAGAGCAATCTACAACAGGTAAGGTGTTAATTGTTCATAACCTTTTCACAGAACCACTCCCAATGCTCTGGACTATTCTTGTGATGTGTTTCCAACGTAAAACTGAAATACTCACAGGCAGAATGGACACTTTTGGGAAATTATGTAGCGTTTCCCACTCCCGCTTCAGATACTCGAGAGAACCGACAAACACGATGTGCTTCAGCTCATGGTAGTGAAAGTTGCTGGCTCTTAAAGGCATGACAAAGTTCCGGAGACCAATCAGAGCTGACTTTACGTCTCCAAATATGCACACCACCACATGTCCGCTCAAGACCGTCATGGCTGCCTCACTTCGGGTCTGAGTTAGAGAAAAAAGAGGGGATTTGGCATGAATGGGCAATGCAAGCAAACATTTATGTGTCCTATTCACAGAGACTGCTCACTCTGAACAGATGATGCATGATAGTAATACTACATCAAAGTAATGTAAAAAAATGGCATATGTATTAGTACAGGAAATGTTCTTTGGATGAGACCTCTGCATTGCAAATGACATGTCAAACACCTCATTACAGAGTGTTTAAGTGCCCTGTCAACCTTTGATGGTGCTTTGTGACAAGATGCATCTGTCACGGAGGAGAAGGGTGTCAAGGACAAATGAAGTGTGTTCGAGCGAAGACGCAGGACCTACCAGAAGAACCTTCTCAATGTCCTTGGACGGGCACCAGTGAAACATTCCAGTGGAGTCGTATTTTTTTATGTTCTCGTCCATGGTCTCAATTTGCTCGCTGCCCGGGATGAGGAGTGGGTCATGCCTAATTTATTTTTCAAAAGAGGAAAAAACAGAACATTTAGTAGATGTAAAATAAATTTCTTCTATTTTTTTAAGGAATCAAAAGATTTCCAATCTTGGTTTTTTTCTCCTCTGCTTATGGCTGTCAGAGGTTGTTTGTGGAAACGTCAGCAAAAACCACCATGTCATCAAGCAGAGTGACATCAGCATCAGCAACCAGGCGGAAGGAGATGGCAACAACACACCGCTCTGACTGGCATGAGCAAGAAGATGCAATTACACCCCCTTTACTGCATACAGCTTCTGATGGGAGTGTGCTGCGTGGTAAAAGCTTTAACAGACCAGACTTTAAATATTTCAACAATTTGCCCAATCGGATTTGCTTTCTAAAGCGAGGGGTATTAATGTTTAAACAGACCATCAGAACTATATAAACTAATTTCACTGAGCGCAGATTTGAGGCTCAACCTACCCGACACTGACCAGAAACACGAGTTTCTGTGGTTGGACCACACTTGTTCTGGCTGCAGTGAAAAGATCTCATTTCTGAGCTGTAATAACCTGCTCTCTCAATAAATACAACAGAACTGACTTAGAACTTTTATTTCAGGTGTAATACATTTGGAGATAAAAATGCACAAAACTAAAATATCAAATTTGACACATTATGCCAACAAATGCACAAAACCAGTCTTTTAAAGTGCTAACAGAGGCTGCTCAACGATTCCCTGCACTATAAATCGACTTTGTCAGATTCAGATCACGGTTAAAGATGCAGCTCTTGGAAAATTCAGACAGCAGCCTTCTGTCCCCGTCAAAAACCTTTAAAATTCTCCCAGTCGTCTCGCCATAAGTGGAGCATATCTTTAATCCATGCGAGTACTCTAAAAGAATGCCACCTAAAATAACATGTTAAGTATGCATGAAAGTGTCAGCTGAAACTACAATCCCTCAGGCTGCAAGAGACTGAAGCCGAAAAAACTCGCCTTTGGGCTCATACACCCTGAGGCAAGACCTGGATGTCCTTTCTAGAACAGACTCAGCTGGAGAAGGAAATGTCTTTTCTGCCACTTTCTGTCTCTCAGTGGAGGTGGTTTGAATTTCGCAAGACGATGCGTGCACAACAAATGTTGTAGATCACACAATGGGAAGCATAGTGTCTTAAAAAGATGAACATTTTGTGGATAAAACCTCTTTTTTTAATTAAGAGGGATCAAAGCTTGCACAGTGTGTTGAATGATTTGTGTTCTCACAAGCAGCTGCTTCAAGAATCTACAGTCAGCATCTTATTGGACTGCAACTGTTCACAGCGAAGTGCAAACAGCATTCACAAGGAAGTTTCTAAATGTCTCCAAATATTAGCAAGGTTCTCAATTTCATTTTGCTCTTGTGCCGCTGAAATTTGAAACATGTTCGACAAATTTAAGGCTAATTTTCTCTTAAAGAAGGTAGCGTTGTTAGGAGGCATCTAAAACCTGTCTCAATTTAGTTTCAATGAGTCAGAATTATGAAGAAGTAAGAATGTCCCCCTGTGGTCAAATTTGGGAACTGCAGCCTATTTTCCAAACACGCAAGTCACTTTCTCACTCCTGTTCTGTGACTTTCATGACTGTTAGTTACGGATCAACACCAGAAGATTCTACATGAGGAGAGAAGAAGAGTCATACATAGTAAGTTGATAAGTAGATCTTATATGCACCTGAAGTACAGGGCCCAATCCCAATACTCGCACTGCGCCCTACGCACTTCTGTGAAGTGCACTTAGAGGAGGTGCGCAGTAAAACTTCGAGTGTGTATAGTACACAAGTGTGCTGAATTGGGACAGGGATTGAGCGTGATGCATGCTGGGATGCCGGTCGCTGTTTGTGTTACTTTTTTAAAAACCTTTATTAACAACTTTCAAAGAAACAAAATTTACATTCATTACTGACCGCATGAATAAATATCATTAATCGTCTTAAAATGAACTTATTTCATTTGAAAATACATGTTTTCAGAAAAGGCACTTGAGCCTTTGCTCCACCTTCTTCTCAAACTTCCCACGCAGCAATGGATTGTGGGTAATATCCTTGCCCAAAGTCTGCATCGATGTGGACTTGGGAAAAGTGTGGATTAAGGGTGCAAAAGGGGCGTGGTCACCCTCCACACTCGAAAATCGGGACACCCTACGCCAGGGGTGTCGAACTCCAGTCCTCGAGGGCCGGTATCCCACATATTTTAGTGTTTTCCCTGTTTCAACACACCTGATTTCAATCAGCAGGTGATTAACAGGCTTCTGGAGCTGCTGCACAGGTGAATCAACTGTGTTGGAAGAGGGAAACAAAAAAGGGGTGCGAAATGCCAGGCCCTCAAAGACTGGAGTTCGACACCTGTGCCCTACGCACAAGGGTGCAAGTGCGAGTATTGGGATTGGGCCCAGGTCAGCTGGAGGAGAAAGTAAATTCAGACGGCAGGTTTTGGACTTTTATTTCCTGATATTTGGACATCTCACCTTGGATTGGATAACAGCAATACGACTCTACCACTGACTCTGTTTGCTCTGCAATGTTGATGTTTTATCTCCACAAATAACACAAGCCTGGAGGAGTTCTGCTGTGTTGTGAAGTTGCTAATGCTAACGGTTAGCTTCTACTAGCCGAGATGTTCTCTCTTTCGCTCTCTGTTTCGCTGTTTCCTGGACACTAAACCATCAACAGCCTTCCCCATCATGAGTCAAGATGGGTGAGTCCGTGAATGTTCAGTGACAGTGTGACGTAGATCTATCAGGATTTTCTAATGCTAGAATTTCACCGTCTATTTTCTATCAGAAGCTAATGCAGGAGATAGGTGTAGGAGACTATTTTCATGTTCAGCCTGCACAAAAAACTCAGTGACTTATCAGAAATAATAATTAAAAAAATGTTTTTTCAGTGTTCCACACCACAAATTTGGAAAAAATATAAGATGAAGCCATACAATTTGAAGAAGAAATAAAATAAGCTCAGAAAAAATATTAAAATTAATTTTGTAGGGCTCCACATGGTGTTATAGCTAATGATAAACATGAGCTGCTAATGTCATCTACAGTTTCTACAGTCAAGTTAATCAAGTTTTTGATTATTTTGTGCTCAAATTCATTATAAAACATCAACAACACCCCCAATATATACTAATACATATTTATCCAACAATAACATGGCCAGAGACATCCAAGACAGGAGGTTTATTTTATTGCACACAGAAAATTCATCATGCTCAAATTAACATTGTCAGAGTTCATTTCAACACTTTTAAAGTGTCTATATGGGTCCACACCAGTAAGAGTTAATTTAACTCTTTTTGGAGAGTTGGTACTTTAACTCTGATTTAGTGTCAAAAACCAACTCTTCTGGAGTGACAATTTAACACTGGTGTTAAAGGTTGAATATAGGGATGCACCGATACCAGTATCGGTATCGGGCCGATACCGATACCAGAAAAAAGTTAAACGATACCAGGTACCGATACCAATTGCCTGAAAGTGGCTTCACTGTGACTTGTCATTTCTGTTGTAGTTTTCTATATTGACCAATAGGGGGAGCTGTTTCAAACATTGTGAATGAAAGCAGAAACAGGCTCCCACCTGAAAATGCATTGATGATTATTTTCATCAAAAAGAACCTGCTGCTCATGTTTCCCAAAAAAGCTTAGCTCAGAGTTCACATATATTGCATGCTGACTATAGTTTTTTTTTATTTAAATGTGGACACTGCGATAGGTTCATAAATGTTATGTTCATGAAAGCTGGAGACAGTGCCAATTAGTTCATTTTGTTTGTAGAAAACTGTGCAATGATTTCACAGAAAATATTTATTTTTCACCTAATATTTTAGTTTTGTGATCTCTATTAATATATTTTATTTTTTATCTAACTCAATGTCTTTTCCTGTTGAAAGCAGAGAAGAAAATAAAACCTGTATTCCAATTCATTGCATTTTTGTGTGTGGTACAAGTATCGTATCGGTAATCGGTATCGGCGAGTACTCAGATCCAAGTATCGGTATCGTATCGGTTTGGAAAAAAGTGGTATCGTTGCATCCCTAGTTGAATATGGTACAACAGACTGCGAATTAACTCTAGGTGTTAAAGCCGCTGTGGGAGTTAGCTTTTCAGGAGTTGTTTTGTCAAAATGACTCCTACAGAGTTGATTAGGAAACACTCCTTTTTAACACTCGGGTTTGACTCTCAGATCAGAAAGCCCCTGACTGCCAGCGTTTGAGCGTTTTTCCTGTTTTATGAAGAGTCACAGAACATTGTGCTCTATGATCATGTAAACGCCAAAACTACCAAAAGAAAGAGTAGAATCACTTCTTACATCAGGAAGAATCGCCGTATTTCTAGCGTTATCCATTCGTTCAAAATCTGGTGCCCAACTGCCGCTCCAGACGCATTTCCGGTTCGGCGCATCGTTTTTTTCACAGCAGCGGCCCAAAACAAACTCGTAATCCATTGATTTTCCGCTTCCTGATCACGTGATGTGTGACATACACGGATGAAGATCCGCTTTAGACACGTGATGTTTGTTCTCACGGTGCGGGGGCTCGCTCCGACGCCCGCCCCGTAAAAAAAGCGAAACGACGACTAAAGTCGTCTTCGGCAGCCAGCGGTTGGATGTGAAAAGACGACTTTAGTCGTCAATGGCAGGGAATGAGCTAAATTGGACCCCAAAATTAACACTTTTAAAGTTGCTGTGCATCATCAATATTTTTGTTATTAGAACAAACCCAAGATGAATCCATCCTGAAAATTCAGAGGTAATCAATTAATCTCCTCATAAAATCTTCCTCTAATCTGGTTGTATTCTACTAAATGTAAAAAGAGCCAAAGTACTTAGAGGTTTTACACCTTGGCTAAATATTTCATCAAAAGTCAAATGTTTCAGCTCTCACTCAGAGGAGCCACTGTCACGTCGGTTCGTCCTTGTGGAGATGACTGGTGAGGCAGAGCTCTGCCAGGATAGCTATCGCTCACTGTCAGCCATGACGGCCTGTCACTATCCTACACCGCCAATTGCCTCAGCAGCGCCGCGGCAGACATGACGTGTATGTCAAGGCACTTCAACGTGACCAAACACGTTTTGACATGGCACAGTTAGATGTGCCTTATGACCCATCAAGGAGCCTGTGGAAGCGGTGTTAATTTCAGCGAGGTCGTCGCTGCTGAGCTCCAGACAGGATGGGTTTGTTTGCTGGATCTAGAATTCAAACTGTCACCTTAAAACAACTGTCATATCTGCATGTCACACATCATGATCATAAAACATAAGGCCAGGTGTCTTCTAAAGGAACGTAATGACAGTGGAGAGAGAGAAAATGGAAAACAGTCAAGCTCGTCATGTAGATCCCATAGTTCATTACCAGTGCACTTGCACATGGGCTGGAAAAGTCTTTAAAAACCCTCCCATCTAGCAAACTGACAAAAGCTTGGTCTTCAAAACCCACAGCCAATCTGTTGATCATTACTTATTTACAGAGGCCTTGAGGCCGCAGGTCCTATAAAAACACATTTGATATAGTATACACCCAGATGTGTTTTCTACCACTCTGTCTCTCTGCTTGTTGCAATGAAGTATCCCTTAGGCAACCACAGTGAATCCCTCTTCAGACAGCAGGCGCTGAGTGGAATAACACATCCACCTGTATTTCGGTGTATTAGCGTGGCAAGTAGATGGATCGGTTTGGTGGGCTGATATTTTAGCTGATGGCTATAGCGCTGGAAAAGCCAGGGTTTCGTTACCCATGAGTCTGGAAATCACCTGCAGCGATTCGACTTGAACACCGCTTTGAAGTAAATCAAACAAGGGCAAACGCCCACCTGAAAAACCAGAGGCTTTAGATCAAAGGACGTGCTAACTGATGCAAATAAATACTTTTATTTATAATACAACAAAGCCACTTCCCGAACCACTGAATATTACGTGCCTGTACAGTACCATACGGCATTAAATGGTACAGACATGTGGGTTTGACTTCCAAACGTCAAACAAATAGCGGCCGAATTAGCAATGGGAACTTAAAGTCAGCTGTCAGTTTTGATTAACACTGTATCCATCAGGCTGCAGGTCCTCCCTGTTGCACGGGTTCCTTATAACCTGACACTTAATGATGAAGACAACTACTATTATCATTCTAGTAATGGCCTCTTGTTGAGTAACAGTGTTAGCGCCAGTCAAGATCAATAAGCACTGATTTAATTTCATGAGACAAGATAAAAGCAAGGTAGCATTTGAATTCGCCTTTCATCGTGATGATACGCATCATCTGTGGCCCAACTTGCTGAGAAGACCTCGGAGGGATCCGACAATAGACGGATAGCCCTGGGCTATCCATCCTTTAGAGCCGGTCTCACTGCTAGGTGCTGTCATTAGTGCCAGGTCTGTTTAGAAGCTCCAGCCTCTGGGTGTTGCATAAAACCTAGTGGCATTTGCAAGTCTGGTGTGTTGTCAGTGAAAACACGGGCACGGAAAATGTACCTCAAGATGTTCTCCATAAGATTCTGGCGTCCTACCTCATTATCTTGGGTGAGGAGTTTGGAGAATTTCTTGTGCCTCCATTACGCTGCTTCTTTTTGGGGGACAGTGCGGACTGTTGGTCCTCTTCAACTGCAACAGAAATGAAGGGTGGGCTCATCAGAAAACAAGCAGACTGGAAAAGGACAGAAAAACGCCAGTAAAGAGATTTGAAGCACACAGCAATGGAGAGAAATGGCACAACACCCATTTTTGGATGGTGGCGACACGAAACATAAAAAAAAAAACATGCATTAAAATCTTCATGAACCTTTTTGCTGATTGCTTAGTTGTGATCTGTTATATTTACCACGCTCTATTAGGATTAAGATCATTTAGCGCATTTCATTTAAGCACTCATCACTAGAAACTGAGGCAAACTTTACGTCAGTACTGCCCCCCCCCCCTTCAGTTGCCGGTCTCTCTTCATCTTGGGAGTGGCGCCCTTGGCTCGTATAATTAGGTTGGCCCTCGTGCCAGAGTGATTTATGTACAGCTGAGATGCCCCTCGGACATTGTCTTTATCACTCCACCAAACTGAGCTGAGCTGAGTGAAGGATAAGTTTTACCCAAGGGTCAAGTAATCAGGCAAATATTTTCACAAGGTGATATCACAGCTGAAGGAAGCCACTCTCTGGCAGTGAAAGGAAAAAAGAGAAACAAGCAGCAAGAGAGGCGGCTTCAGTAATGGCCCTTTAACAGCCATCATTCAGTGAGAATAGCTTGTTACAGGTTGTTAAAAACACACTTACTATCTTTTTAGTGACGCTTCAAGCTGTGAAAATTTTTTTAAATTCTGAACAAACTCAAAGCCCACACTCAGATGGTTTCCTGCTCTGACAGGGTTTCTGAGACCGACACCATAATGGGGCACGTTGAAGTGCACGGGGCCTCCAGTGGAGGGGGACGCTCCAACGCTCGGGCCCTTCACATCTCGCTCGGCCTGTTCAATATTTAATGTTTCACAGCTGACAGCTGCACAGACTGGGTCATTAGTAAAGAATGCTACACATGTAACCACTCCAGCCTGGCAAGCACATGCTCGGGTTGTGTTGTTGAGTCAAGTCTGCCAAACACACCAAGGAGGAGGAGGAGGGGTCGGTTGGCCCTTACACTGCCTCTGACTGAGTGTGGCGTTACTGGAGTGACCGGCATGGTATCTGTATTTCACCGGCAGGCTTCGCGCCCGCTGCAGTTGCCTGGTTTCCTCCGTGAACCCTGGTAGCTGGCCGACTCGGGTCAGGTCTCCAGAGCCCGTGAGACTCAGTCTCAAGGTGGAGGGCTGTAGACTTCCCTTACGATTGTTCACCAAAGGGATGGAGACAGAAACCACCCTGCTGGGCGCCCTACAGACCTCACTGGTAGAGCTGTGGTTCGGTTTAGCGGGTTTGTAACAATACTGTGATGACCCAGTTTGAGGGCTGCTGTTTACATCTAAATGAAAAGGAGTTCAAATCATCAGCTTTGCAGAAAAACACTCAAAAATACCCTCAGAACAGAAGAAATACTTCATTATAGCTTTGTGATTTTTAACCCTTTAATTTCCCCAAAGAAACAGAAAGTTGTGAGTTGATTTAAACCGACTTCAATAGGACCTGCAGTGTGTGTGTTAATAAAACATGTTAATAATTAAAGAACAATCACTGGTGTTGCTGGATAACTCCTTCTGGCACAAGAATGCTAATAGCTGAATAATTAAAAAAATATCTCATTTTTATTTAATGCCACTTAACCACTTCGTATCACCGCAGATGAAAACTTCTATTTGACATTTACTTTGATATTTATTATAAATATGAATTAATAAACACGTTCAGGTGTTTCAGCAATTGTTTTGCCACGAGAACAAGACACTGCAGCTTAAAGTCCCTCTCATCATTAAAAAGGAGGTAAAACGTTAAAGCAAAAACAGAAGAGGGATTTTATTTAGTTAAGAAAAATGTCTTTGGGCTAAAACTGGAGAAGAGAGATGATTATTTTAACAGTCAGCTGTCTCGCAGATTATCCTCCCCATTTCAGACCTCCAGTAAATATCTGCCTCCCGTCAAACATGAACAGCACTTCTTCAGGAAAACACAATGTGGCAGATTTGCTGCACAGATCCTGGTAAAGTGGAAGACACTTGATGGTTGGACGACGACTGTAATTATTTTATAAATTTGTGTCTTTTAAAAACTATTTAATTCAGCTAGGATAATTAGCAGAAATCATCTGTTATTATATGAAAATGTTTTAAATTGTGCAGCGATCTAATGGATCTGCTCTTAAAGTGAAGCAGTAGCTCCATCTGCTGCTGAGTTGGAAATGACACCCAAAAAAAAAAACATTTTTCTAAGGCTCTGCTTGTGAAACGTGGCGGTAATGGATGAGGACAGAGCTGACAGTGAGATGCAGCAGGTTAGAGACAGCTCAGGTGGTGACAGCTCAGAACGCACGTGGAACAGACTAAAGAGAGTGGAAATTAAAACTTACTTGACTTGATATATCCATTATAGCTATTTTTAGCTGAGAAAAAAAACAGAGAAAGGGATGAGAGGTTACATGAGAAAACAGGCTGTAATGAAAGCAAATTAGAAATGACAACAAGAAATTTAAAGGCAGAGAAATTTGTCTCTTTGGACACTGAAAATACAAAATTAAGCCTTGAAATATAAGAGGAATAAAATGCAAGATGTGAAAAAAATGAATTGTTTTCAAAGTCAAATGTGAGATTCTGGAGTGAGAACTCTTAAAGTGACTGTGTGTATTTTTCCTGGTGATAGGGGGCAGTACAAACCTAAATCATTGCAATCAAGCGGTATTTTTGTGTTCAAGTAAGACCTAAGCAACGGATGGCCATTAGGGTCAAAAATCCCTGGGAGTGCATCCTCCAGCAAAATGACAAGCCCATCAGACTCCCTTTCATCACTGGCAGCGAGTGAAGAGGTAAATGTGTAAAACAACGTTTATGAACGGCGAACGTTTTGTAACCACTTGTTACAAATCTGTAAATGTGTTTTGTCCTCACGGGCTCCCGTAGAAGGAAACATGGCATCCAATATGGCGTCGCCCAGAGACGACCCGCTCCCATGTGTTTTAGACCTGATTTTTATGGTTATACGTCATGAAGCCGCCAATATTTTTCAACATCTGGGCATCATTTAATTCATTTTCAACAACATTTCGATGGATATTTCCAGAGACTAACGGTAAAAACTACACATTGTCTCTTTAAGTAAATACTCGTAAAACTGGATTTATTTTGAAGGTTAAAATGTTTTTAGTAATACATTTGACAATATTTAGATTTCTTAATCATTACTTTTAAAATATTAAAAAATAATTAAATCCCATTACAATTAAATCTGTTTGTTGTAATCTCGTTAGTGATTCAGTCACTTATTTTCCTCTAATCTGTAATAACGAATAACAGTAAATCACCACAGTGTTGAAAATGAAGCTAAAGACTTAAAATGATCCAAACGGTGTCAGTTTAGCTAAATAATCAGCTGCACATTTATTACCACTGTGCACAACACCAAACCGTCCCTATTTGTTTGAGAGAACTTTCCTGCTTGCAAGCATGGAACTTGGAGTGAGTCACCTTTTACGTTTGTGAATCCCACACTTGCTCATTAGTGAGTTATTTCGACCCCTTGCTCACAATAAAGGTCACGCATTGAGCTTAAGGCAGAACGGTGACAGCAGTGTTCAAACAGGGACCTTGCTGGTCCTGGCATCTGTCGCCTGCAATCGGAGGGCGTGAGCAGAGTCACAGGACTAACAGGCTAGCATCTGTCCCACAACCGGAGTAAAACCGAGGGGCGGGGGCACTTGGCTGCCTGGTGGTTAGAAACTGTCAGGCTGAGTTTCATGACAACCGGTAGCACTCCAAAAATGAAAATGCAAACATAATTTTCATGTCAGGCCGTATAAGGGCCTCGCTCCCTGCGTCTCCCACGCCATGTCGACAGCGACTCTGGAGCTACGCTCAAGCTTTGCTAGCCAGGCGAATCTCACAGCACACAGCGCTGGGAGACATGTTGAGGGGTGGAAACGCCCAGAGACGCTCAACTTTACACAGAATAGTCTTTGATCCGCAGACATTTGCTAAAACTGTGTGACAGTCTAAAATGTTTTCCAGCAAAATGTATCAACGCTCTGCAACCTCAGACACATTCTCCATGCCTGCTGCCACGCATCAGAACAAAACCCTCTGGCTTTAAAGAGAAATCACACTTGAATTAAGAGTTCCTGTGCTGCTTGGTTCAGTTCAAATAAATTCTTTAAAATCCACAACTATTCAGCCCTGTGCCACTGTCTTTTATTCCTGTTACAATCCAGCTATTTTGCACCGTTACAATCGTATTACTGTACATTTCACTCTCAGAAAAGCAGACCCCGTCCTACAACGTCTTCAGCAAGCGGGGCTCTGGTGTGTCTGCTGAACGTGTTGCTGATTTTACCCTCAGAGCTCATTCAAGCTTTTCATCTTGATTTAATAAAGCCACTACATTAACCTCAATATGCACTGAAATCTTCCCCCAAAAGAAATCCCCTCAGGTGTTCTCAAAGGCATTTTTTTAAACTCACAGTGTCATCTACTTAGAAAAATATCTCAGATCCTATACCGTCTCCTCGTTTCTACAGGGTAACGTAGTGACATGTGGATTAAACGGATGGATTTATTTCTTATTGGTGAATGTTCATTTACTCTCTCTAGTGACACCCTTTAAGGTTTCGTTCACGTTTATCAGAAGCTATACATAATAAATGAATTTGGGAAAATGCAAACAGATTTTCCAACAAGCCTTGAAAGGCTCAGCAGCTTGGTTTAAATTTCCTGTAACAAATGTCACTGTAGAGTTGCTTTTTACTCTGCAGGAAATCAGCAACAGTTGAACAAACTCAAACCACACAGGTCACTTTTCTAGAAAGAAAAAGCAAACAAACTGCAAAACAGTCAACCAGCATGCTGCACAACAGTCAAAAATCACCTCCAAACGCGGTGACGCAGAGGGGAAAAGAGCACCAGCTGACTGAGCAAAAGTCAGAACCACACAGCAGCTAGAACTGGACAGAGCAGAAGCAGAAGACACTGCACAGCGCAAACACTGAAGAGCATACGTCGTGGCGGCGACTTACAGGCAGGTAATGTGGCTGAGCAATCACTAACAGAGACAGCAGAGGGTGGGTTGCCCCGTCGAGGGGAGGACGAGCTACAACGCACATTAACCGACATGCAAGAGCAGCGCTGCCCTGAGCGGCAGCAACGAAAGCAACATGCCAGTCTCATTGTCTTGTAGATGGATGTTTTGGCTACAGTCATGGGTTCAGACGAGAGGAGAGGAAGAGCAGGTTAATGTGGAGGGTTGTTCTGCAGATAAGTGGACAAAGGTAGACAAGAGGAAGACTTCTGCTGGGAGGATGGAGATAAACTGCTGTTACAGCTGGTAAAGGTCAGCGTTAACAAAAAAAAACCTGCAGCATTTAGATGAGTCTATCCTGGTATTTGTGCTGATTATCTGAACAATAAGGCTCCCCTTATAAACAAACTAGTAAATACTTCATAGATATGTAACATTTTATGAAGCATTAAAGTGGTACTTTACTCATATTTTTATTACCTTTACAGCGGCCTGTAGAAGGAATGAATGCCTTGTAAGTCGTACTTGGGGAGAAAAAAAGCTCCGGTGCGCCTGTTTCAGGAACTAGAATTGAGCCAGATCAGCGTTGAGCTGAACACGGCAAATATGTTCACCAAAATATTTCATCCAAAGTTTCTATTACAAACATTTCCAACCAAGTTATTACCTTGTAAACATAAATAGTAATTTTGTAAATTTAAACTCCCAACTCATCATCACACATTGGTGAAATTACATCTCCACATTTGACCCGTCCCCATGGGGAGCGGTGAGCTGCAGCAGTGGCTGCGCCCAGGAATTATTTGGTGGTTTAAATCTGTAAAGTGTGAAACATGTTAGGATTATTTAGCCTGGCAAGCCATCCAATATATGTGAATATATAGTCTGGCCACGAACCATTGACGGCTCGTGAGGCGGGATCTACAGTTGTCTTTTAAACTGTCTGCACGCAATTGGATAGCGCTAGGACCAATCAGAGTAACGAACAACGTGATGTAATCACAGCGATGGAAAATAGAGAGGGAAGCAGCAATGGCGTCTAACATCAATGATTTCTGTCGTTTTTGTATGAAAAACATGCGAATATCAGGTGTACTGGGACATTGCACTACTTTGTTTGATAAAAATAAGAAGCCGCTAAGTATATCTGACAGACTTACGCACGTTGGAGTCTAAATAATCCAATGTTGATGACAAAGCCGTTTCAAACGAACGTCGTTCCTGAGCTGCAGCCATGTTGTTTGTGTTCACGGTTGTAGCTCTGACATCATCGGCTACTCCCGCTCTGTGATTGGCCCACAATATAGAGCGCTGTGATTGGCCCAACCAAAATTATAGCGAGCTGTGATTGGACAGCCACAGCAGTGGATCGGGCTGCGAGGGTTCCAATGAAGCGTGCCTAGACCAAACTCTGCAAGGCAAGAATTTGGTCTAGTTCACTAGGCTAAGTATTATTTATACTCAATAAACATTTGTAACATTTGTAGTGGGATCAAGTATTTCTATAAAGAGCAGATAACACAAACTGTAATTTAGCATTTCTATACATATAATAAAAATCCTTGTGACATTAACTACAACTATATGGTACTGCTTTACCATAAGAATCTCTTTTGGCGTTTATAAATGTTTATTAGGCCTAATTAATAGTTTTGTGTTTTACACTTTTCCTTTGATAGTTGTGTATATTCATAATGTAATGATAAATTACAATATTGCATGCTAAATATATGTTTACAAGTGCTCATTGTGCTCACAAGGCAGCACAATCTGAAATGTTTATTATAGCAACTCTAGATGAAATATTTAAGTGAACTGATTTAGATCACTATTTTGCAAGAAACTGGTCAGTTTACTCTCTTTCTCACCCTTACTGTATGCATAATAACATTTAATAATGACTTATAAAGTGTTACAGATGAATTAATAACAATTCTATAAACTATTTATTAGCCTTTTGTAAGGGGCACCTTTTTGTAAACTGGTAAGGAAAGGTAATATCTTGGTATTTCAAAGCTTCACCCCTTTCCCTCATCTAAAACATGACCCTTTACGAGCTTTGGCTCACTATAGGATGAAATCTGAGGCCAGTAACATTCTGCAACTAAAGTTAAAACAAACGTGTCAGATCCTTAAAGAGCAAAAACTGTTGATGAAGAGATAAATTACCACTTATTCCTGATGTGTCCGTAAACTAAACTCTACCAAAAGATGTGTGAAATGTAAGTTTTTCTTTCATTTCCATGGTTAAAATGCCAAATACTCTTTATTTCTCATCCCTGTGACTTTCTAGCTGGTGAGCTTTTGTCTGGATGTTGTTTCCCATCAGCCTGTGGGGACACCTGCTGGTGAATTTTAGATTTACATGATAAACAATCATTTGAGCAATGCAATGTTAAAAGCTATAAATGTTGCCCAAATTTCTCACTTTTTATATTTTTCTTTAGACAAATTTAAATCTGTAATGTAAAAGCAATAAACAACAACAGCAATTAGGAATCCAGGCAGCAACAACCATTGGACATGCAACATTTAGGGTGCATTCAATCACGCCGCTTTGGTCAAGGGTGCAGATAGCAGGCTGTCATTTTTCCAAGGAAAACAAATCCTCATTACTCACAATATATCACTATTAAAGTGATATTTTTAAAGAATGCCAAGTTTCCAAGCAGCAAGAAAAGAATGCATAGAATGTGAAGGTTATGTGTTTTGATGTTACAGGAAAATCTGAAGAAAACCCAAGTAAAAAGACAACAAAGTACAATAAAAAAGTCTACTTACACATTCATTTTGGAGAAAATACTGAAAGATTAACTAGTTATTTGGGATGTTAACAGTCACTCTGAATGACTGTGAACATCACAATTTTACCAAAGGACAATTAACAAGTTTTATTCTAACAAAAATAGAACAAAAATGTATTTATATAAATGTATTAGGAGAATTAAA
The DNA here is from genome assembly GCA_006937985.1 of Aphyosemion australe. Taxonomy (NCBI): domain Eukaryota; kingdom Metazoa; phylum Chordata; class Actinopteri; order Cyprinodontiformes; family Nothobranchiidae; genus Aphyosemion; species Aphyosemion australe. The sequence goes on from SSNS01000143.1 coordinate 1,146,889, forward strand.
GTATAAGATCATGTGCTGCTTTTTAACTTTAGAAGATATCTGCACACTTCTGCTCATAAAGAATGTGCACGAGGAGACAGATTGAGTGTTGAACTAACCTTTAAAAAAGTGGGCACACACCTAGAATATTACAACTCTAAACACACCATCACACCTTCGTGAATACATGTTAAACTGTGCAGGAGTATTAGTGTGCATTTATGTGAATGAACTTACATTTCTTGCATCCACATTTCTTTATTCTTTTGGGGTCAGTTATGTCATCATGGCAAGCCTTGCAGTAAAACAGCGCCCTGCAAAAAAAAAAAAAAGATTCTCATTCAAGATGCTAAATGTCTGGATTGGTTCTAAGAGTCAGTCTATTGCACAGGTCACCAACCTGGTGCCCGCAGGCACCAAGCTGCCCCGATGAACCCTGTAAGGTGCCCTCAGGCCTATTCTAAAAATAGCACAATTCACCGCCCAGCAAAGTCTAAAATATTATTTTCTGCTGTGATCATTTTAAATCTCACTTTATGTGATTAAAACATGTCAGCAGAGATGGATTACGAGCTACAGAAGAACAATGCTAATGCGTTATACAATGAAGCTTTGGGAAAGAGTGGTGGAAACTAGGCTTAGGTCAGAAGTGAGTATTTGTGAGCAGCAACAGTTTGATGCCAAGAAAGAGTTGTACAGATTCTACCTTCAGAAAGTCAGAAAGATGTGCATCTTTGTAGATTTAGATAAAGTGTTTGACGGTGCTGAGAGAGGAGCTGTGGTGCATGAGGAGATCTGGAGTGGCAGAGAAGTATGTTAGAGTGGTGCAGAACACGTATGAGAGCTGTGAGACAGCAGTGAGTTGTGAGACAGCAGTGAGGTGTGAGACAGCAGTGAGCTGTGAGACAGCAGTGAGTTGTGAGACAGCAATGAGGTGTGACACGGCAGTGAGCTGTGAGACAGCAGTGAGGTGTGAGACAGCAGTGAGGTGTGAGACAGCAGTGAGGTGTGACACAGCAGTGAGCTGTGAGACAGCAGTGAGCTGTGACACAGCAGTGAGCTGTGAGACAGCAGTGAGGTGTGACACAGCAGTGAGCTGTGACACAGCAGTGAGCTGTGAGACAGCAGTGAGCTGTGAGACAGCAGTGAGGTGTGACACAGCAGTGAGCTGTGACACAGCAGTGAGCTGTGAGACAGCAGTGAGGTGTGACACAGCAGTGAGCTGTGAGACAGCAGTGAGCTGTGAGACAGCAGTGAGGTGTGACACAGCAGTGAGGTGTGACACAGCAGTGAGGTGTGACACAGCAGTGAGCTGTGAGACAGCAGTGAGGTGTGACACAGCAGTGAGCTGTGAGACAGCAGTGAGGTGTGACACAGCAGTGAGCTGTGACACAGCAGTGAGCTGTGAGACAGCAGTGAGGTGTGACACAGCAGTGAACTGTGAGACAGCAGTGAGCTGTGAGACAGCAGTGAGGTGTGACACAGCAGTGAACTGTGAGACAGCAGTGAGGTGTGAGACAGCAGTGAGGTGTGACACAGCAGTGAACTGTGACACAGCAGTGAGCTGTGAGACAGCAGTGAGGTGTCAGACAGCAGTGAGCTGTGAGATAGCAGTGAGGTGTGAGACAGCAGTGAGTTGTGAGACAGCATGGAGGTGTGCTGTAGGAGTGATGGAGAAGTTCAAGGTGGAGGTGGGAGTGCATCATGGAGAGGCTCTAAGCCCCTTCTTGTTCTTGTTTGGTGGTAGACAGGCTGACAGACGGTGTTAGAAAGGAATCTCCATGGACTATTATGCTTGTAGATGATACAGTGATCTGCAGTGAGAGCAGGGTGCAGGTAGAGGAGAAGACAGAGAGGTGGAGATATGTACTGGAAACAGAGGAATGAAGACAGAATCCGTGTGTGTAAATGAGAGGAACACAACTTGAATGGTGATGTTACAGGGAGCAGAAGTAAAGAAGGGAGAGGACTTTAAGTAGGGTCTATGGTCCAAAGCTACGGAGAGGGTGGAGATGAGGTGAAGAAGTATGTGCAAGCAGGTTGGAATGAGTGGAGAAAAGTGTCAGGTGTGATGTGTGATAAAAGGGTTTCAGGTGTAGAAGACAGTAGTGAGAGCAGCCATGTTGTCTGGTTTAGAGAGTGTCCATGAGAACAAGACAGGACACAGAACTGGAGGTTGTAGAGCTCCATAAGTTCTCTTTGGGAGTGACAAGGATGGATAGGATCAGGAATAAGGACATCAGAGGGACAGCTCATGTTTGATGTTTAGGGGATAAAGAGAGGACAGACTGAGATGGTTTGGACATGTCCAGAGGAGAGACAATGATGACATAGAAGCCCTTCAGATGGCTCAATAAAAGTGATGTAGCTCTCAGCTTCACAAAGGTTGGCAACATCTGATCTACTGCAAACAATTTCCTTTCTAGAAAGTAAACAATAAAATTGACCAGTTTTAACGCTTAATAAGTTGTCTTTGCAGTATTTCTGATTACATATGAAGTTTCACCTCACTTTGCAAATCAGTGCAACTCAAATATAAATTTAAAAAAGACTCTTTCATAGTTAATTTGAGACTCTGAAAACAGCTGAGTTAAATTCCATCTGTTACCTCTTTACTTCTTTGGCATCACTTGCAATAAAGAAGCCCAGCGTCCCCTCCTGCATTTTAACGTGGTTTCCAGGGTTGATCAGTGTGCTGGGAGAATTTGTAAAGCAACGATAAAAAGAAGAAAGTGAAATCACAAACTGTGTACGTCTACACATTAATTACTAGCAGTGACCCATGCTGTCAAAGTCACTCAACTTACAACTCCCTCACTCATTAACTCGTCAGAAAATGACAAAGGCAGACTAATGTTTCATCACTGAGAACAAATACCAACAGCAGCACATCTCAGCATTCATGTATGCTTCCTACCAGACAGCTCATCCACCTCACCTGCTCTCCCTTTGATCAGACTTGTACTCTATAGCTATCAGCAGCAACTTGAGCTTCACATAGCAGAGTCTGCAAAACAAAACAATGTCATCAGGGTAGAAACTGACCCAATATTTGCTGATATACTCTGAAATTAATATTTGGTGTTTTTAGGTCTAAATCCTACAGGAAGTTTAAGGACTGAAAGAAACATTTTTCCTCAAATGGAGTTGTCATTCCCAAAACAGGATAAGTAAAGGAGACAACAAAGAGGTGTAATCCAGTGGTGCCCCTAGAAAGGTTTCATGGGGTGGCCATGGGGCCTGAGAATATTTTGGGGGGGAACACCAAATTGATCCTCATGGTAACTCTGGGGAAGTTTAGCCTGTGATGATGTAATAAATGCTCCTTTATTCATTTTCATTAAAAAAAAGATGCGTCCAACACACATCAAATTTGAGAAACACAAAAGTTTTAGAAAAAAAAAACATTTTGAATCAGTTATTTGATATGTTGTTTATTTATTTTAGAATTTTAGAACAGCTTAAATCGCCTGTTGTTTCTTCACTAAAACATCCACAAAAACTTTGGTGATTGAAACTTTTGCTTTGAAAATGGTGAGCAGCATCAACATCATTTTTTTAAAATTCTGATTATTCATTAAATGTATAATTTGTATAGGGTTTTACATGTCTTCATTAAATAAGATACATTTATGGTTTGTGTGAACATCAATATGACTTATTAAATAACACTGGTCTTCCCTGGAGTGGCCAGTGGGGTGGCCAGCAATTTTCTAGGGGCGGCCATGGCCACCCTTGGCCACCCCTTGGGGACACCACTAATGTAATCTCCTCAATATCAACTACAGTTTTATTTACTATGTGATTTGGAGCAACCGTTACCTCAAATAAAACATTAAATAGGGTAAAATAAACCCTAAATGTTCATAGACTTCAGATACATAGGATCATTAGCAAAAACAATTATGCTGAAAAGATAAAAGAAAATGTCTACAAAAACAATTAGAGAAGAAGGAAAAAGTGTCTGTGCTTACTCGCAAATAACCGGGAAGGATAAACCCACAAAGGCACTTGAAAGGTACTCCGTGTACATCTCATTGGCTACTCCTTCAAGGTAATACTTCTGCCATGTGTCCTCCTCAATCTGCAAGAGAATAACTTTTATGATTAAAAATCAACAAAAAAAATAGAGATGCCGGTTTCATCCCCACCGACGCATCAGATGTTGCATTCAGATGGGATAATCTAGTCAGATTATAGCCAAATTTCATTTCAAATTTAATCCCCCGAGCTCAAACAGATGCATCTTAGCTGCAGCTACCTTGATGAAAGACCTCATGGAGAAAAGATTGGCCAGCATGGTGGAGAGCCCCTGAGCCAGGCAGCTCTGGGCGATGAACCCGAGCTTCAGCTCTGCAAGGCAAATGGCGTCGTCTCCCTCCTTCCAGTTCCAGCTGGGGATGTTCAACAGGTGGGCCTACGGAGGAGGAAAAGAAGGAAAAATAAAAACACATTTGTAATAGCTGTAAGACTTACACACTAAGATCTACAGTGAGCGATAACCAACCTTATTGTGGTACTGCAACATCTGGGTGATTATTCTGATCTTCGGATGATAGTTCTTTATAGATATCACCCTGAAAGAGAGGACAAGATAGAACATTTGCAATTTTATAATAATGTATACTAATGTTGAGTAAAGAGTTACAAACAGAAACAGCTTTTATGTTTATTGAGGGTGAGAATCAGCTTTAAACTTGTTTATTAACTTCACTTTGGGACATATATTCACTATTCCAGTGGTTTGCCATTTAAACTCTGCCCTGTTCATTTTTTACTACATTATGCTTTTGTTTTTCGTCATTATTTTGAATGACAGTTACAATGTTGAAGAGGTGCAACACACATTTTTATTCTCCTCAGCCATTATTGATTTTTTAATGAGCCTGGGCTAACTTCCTATTACAGGTTACACTCAAAAAATTAGAATAGAGTGCAAAAATTCATTTTTTTCAGTAATTCAATATAAAATGTGAAACTAATCCATGAGATAGACTTGTTACATGCAAAGTGAGATATTTCCAACCTTTCTTTGTTAGAGTTTTGATGATTATTCATTTAATTTATTCATTAATAAAGCACTTTATCTGCCACCAGTCACGGGAGCCCAAAGTGCTGAACACAAGAAAGAAGGTAGCATACATTAAAAAACAATAGGATATAATAAAACTAAAACAACTGCAGATCAATAGTAGTTGAAAAGTACTTAAAAAGTAGACCCTGCTGTCAGACAAAGGCCAAACAACCCTAAAACATTAGAATAAAGTCACACCAAATAAAAACAGATCTAAAACGTTGCTTCAGCCTAGCTTTCAAATTCCAAAGTGCTACAAGACTAGTGCATCTGTCTTTAAAAAAACAGAATCTGGCTGATTTAAACTTAAGTAGTTCACACAATTTATTTGTAATCAGTGTTTGCAAAAACTTTTGAGCCACGCCTGCCAAACTGGCAGACGTGAGAGCGTCTCACGCAGGACATTTTTGAACCACGTAGGACAATGTCCTCGCGGGCTTCAGATTTGTATCTATTTAACAGTGGGTATTGTAGTGACCGCTGACCTTTACATATTATACATATTTTATTGTGACAATAATCTGTTGACATAATTTGAAAAAAGAACCATCAATGTGATTTTCTGCCAAATTCATAAAATGAGGATTAACAGAATTTATCAGGAAATTATTAGCGATCATATAATTATTATAATTTATTATGAAACACCAGAAACAACATATTATACATGAAAATATTTCTAAATATTGTAACGAACCATAAGGGTTTTTTGTGACTGATGCTGTAGACTGATGTTACTGTTCCTTTAAGAGACGCTGTGGCTGGTTGAGGTGAAACTGGAAGTTGGAGATGCAGGTTTATCTCAGCTGTTTGTTAAACTACTCTAATAAACTGCAGTTAAGGACAAAATGTCATTCTGTCTGACGATTTAGTTCAGCACAAATGTCACAATATAAAGAAATGATCTTTTTCTTGGGAGGGGGGCACTGTGCCGTGAATAAATATTAAATATTACATTCTTATAAGTTATTATTAATATAAAATTACAAATGTGTATGGATATATCTACCTACATTTTCCTTTTCAAACACTGTTTTGTTTTTTATGTGACTATTTTCCTGTCCTGTTTGTCTCTTAGCTGCATCTCTTCTCAATCCTCCAGAAAAACTGCTGCCTGGCTTCTTACTTTTCACCTCACAAGTTACTTTTGAATTTAGCACATCAAAAAGATCCGTCGACAGCAAAAATAGCGGAATGTGCAGCCGCGCCAGTGAGGTGACGTCACCGATGCACGGGAGATGATCTCTGCAGCAGCGGAGCGCGTCAGACACAAATGAAAGACAGTATGAGCAAACGTGAACGATCATGTGTTAATTATGTTTTTTTTTTGGTGGCGCCACTTTGAGAATGTTACTGTGGCCGTGCGCAGGACGCAGCTGCGCGGCGGAGCGCATCAGTAATCAGCGCTCTGCGGTTCTCCATCCTCTCCGCCCAAAAGAAGACCCGGTACGCTGAGAGTCCAAATAAATAATGAAATATAGGTAGAAACTGGTTCTTTTGAGGGGGAAGCCAACAAACAGTCTGCAGTTTTCAGGAAATTTATTTTATTTTGGCACGTTCAGGGAAGACGTACGGCATCGGTCATAATGTCCGACGATTTAAAGTTTTTCGTCGGACAATATTAAATAACGTCGGTAATGTCCGACTGTCCGACGTGTTTTCGCAAACACTGTTTGTAATAGATAAACATTTAATACTTTGATATTTTTTTGAAGTCGAACTCTTCTGTTGTGTTTTTTTAAATCTATTGAAGCTAAATTTAATAATTCCTCCCTATCTGAAAAAGAATGCTCAGACAGGTTAACATATGAACTCCACATTATAAACATCTGAAAAACGAGCTAAACCTTAAAGCTAATACAAAAAGCAGGTGCAGTCTTAGAGATAGAGTGAGGAGCTCAGACATCTGGGACAGACTGGGAGTTGCTGCTCCTCCCTAATGAAAGGAGCCAGCTGTGGTGGTTGATCAGAAAGTGGATAAGTGGGTGAGATCGGATGGAAAAACAAAAACCGGGATGCAAACAGCTTTACCAAATTCTATTTCAAGCACTTTCAGTTTTCAAGGATTTTAACAACTTTATTTTGGTGACTTACACATACGTAAAAACACATGCACATGTATAAGGGGCGAGGGGGGCACAGGAGTTAAGTGCCCACCTCGTAACTGTATGGTTGCAGTTGTTGTGTCCTTGTGCAAGACACTTAAATGTTGAATATGGAACAATTTAATAAAAAAGCTATATTTTCTCAAAAAATAAATAATACCTTCACGGAGCGTTTAGAGGTGTGCAGAATGAAGGTACAGTACTTACTTTAAAAGCTATATTTTAATTTAAAAATAATCAAATATTTATTTTGACGGGCACGACACTGTTTACATCTTTTTAGAGGGCACCATTGCAGGATTCCAAATACAGTAACAGTCCGCTCGGCACAGCGAGGCTGCCTCTGTGGAAAATGGCGGACTCGGCAAGTCAAGCAGCTGCTTCTGAGTGCAGAAGATGTGGTTATCCTTCTCAGAAGAGGAGCGACCATAAAAGATCTAAAACCAGAGTGAGTTTAGGTGAAGTCTACAACAGATGGACCCAAATAAATAATTTAATGGCGTTAAAAACGAACTGGGAAATGGCAAATTTTCTCATGGATAGGTAAGCTGTTGTTGCAACTACAACCTCCACACACTAGCTGTCGCTTTGGTGTTTGTGTTCCATATTCAACCTTTAACCCACATTGCCCGCTGGTGGTGGTCGAGATGACCGGTGGCCCCAGTGTACAGCAGCTTTCGCTTTTCAGTGATGGTTTTGAGCATTTGCATGAACTTTATTCAAAATGCATGCACTTTTAAAGATGTGGTTCACTCATTTAATCAATACATTTGCAGTGGTCTCTTGTAGGAATGAATCCCTTGTAAGTCGTATTCTGGAGAAAAAAGCTCCGGTGCACCAGTTTCAGGAACTAGAAGTGAGCCACATTAGAGCTGAGCTTCAGACGACAGGATTTGGAGTCTTATTTCCTGATATTTGAACATCTCTCCTCTGATTGGCTAACAGCAACATGACTCTACCACTGACTCTGTTTGCTCTGCAACGTTGATGTTTTATCTCCACAAATAACACAAGCCTGGAGGAGTTCTGCTGTGTGGTGGAGTTGCTAATGCTAACGGTTAGCTTCTACTAGCCGAGACGTTCTCTGCTCTCTCCTGGATGCTAAACTAACAACAGCCTTCCCCCTTGTGTTTCAAGATGGGTGAGTCCATGAATGTTAAGTGACAGTGTGACGTAGATTTGTCAGGATTTTCTAATTCTAGATTTTCACCATCTATTTTCTATCAGAAGCTAATGCAGGAGATAGGTGTAGGAGACTATTTTCATGTTCAGCCTGCATGAAAAACTCAGAGTGACCCATTATAATCAGAAATAATCATTAAAAAAAATTTTCAGTGAACCACACATTTAAAGCCTTGTAAAAATATCCTAATTAAACTGAAACATTTTCTAATTTTTACACATCTGTAAGAACCCTGAACAACTGCAGTTTCCACATTAAAACCTGAACAAACCCTGAATCTTCTAAACATGACAGAAACTTGTTGCAAAACGAACATCAAAAGCCAAACCCTGAGAGAAAAGCTGGTATCAGTTTCGGTTTACATACCTCATGATGTTGGACGCATCCTCAGCATCGGGGTCAGCACAGTACTTGTTTGCTAAAATCAGGCAGGCATCAGCTGATTCAATCTGGACATTAAATTCACAAATTAGAAACAAATGATCCAATCGGCCTTTTTTGACTCTGTACACTACAAATTAAAATTCTCCCAGAGTCCGAGTGGAAGGAGTCACCTTGACTCGAGCCAGGTCGTGTGGGTTCAGGACGGATCCCTGGTAAAACTCTACTTGGGTGAAGTGGCGCTTGAACAAGGCTTCCAGCTCAAGATTAGGGGAAATACTAACAGAAAAGATCAATAAGACATTAAAAAAGCTGCTGCTTAATTCTCATGGAAGAACTGAGTGTTGCACTTACTTATGGAGAAAAACAATTTCTACATTGACATCATCCCTGTCCTTGTGTAGGAAGTCTTTTAGGAAGTTGGACACACTCTCAAGTGTTATATGACCACAGACCACGATGTGCCTGGAGGGGGAGAAGATGTGCAGAACAATAAAGATAAAAACAAAAACACAGAGCAATAATTTGCTGTTTTCTGGAATCAAAAGGTTAACGAGACACATGAGGGATGTGATGGGTATTCATTGAGTGGAAATCTGTGTTTAAGTAACATTAATGTTAGAGGAGGGAGGCTGGAGGTGTCTGTCACGGTGAGGGCGGGCTGAACGAGAAGATCAGAGAGCACCGTGGATTTCAGATTATAGAGGGTGAGTTTAGGAGATTATAAAATCAGCACCGACTGTTGTAATTCCTGCATTTTACCGTTCATTCACCTAAAGAAATGTTTTAGTTTAGCTTGGTTTTATAACATTCTCAATTAATCTATTCAGAATGTCATTTTAAAAAATTAAATGAAGCACTTCTTTGTACAAAAAACAATCTGATGGTTGATTTGAATCCACTTTTTGGGATCTATTATAAACAGGAAAACAAAGAAGATACTGTCAACAATCTGCAATAACAGTAAATAAGCTTTATATTTAAATGTTTGGGAATAAAATGCTAACATAAGGTATATCTACAACTATAAATTAGCTTCATTCTGACAAATACTAAACACATGAAGGGAAAAAATCTGCTTCAGATGACTGATTTATTCTGCTCCCTAAGTTAATTCTGTTATTAATGTTAAAAATGAAGGACAATTCAAAAATCTACAAATGGTTTAAAAAATACTTTTTTCCAACTAAATTAGCTGTTTCTGATTTCTTTTTTATCATTTTGTTAGTAAGGATGACCTTTTTTTATGAAGTGAGCAAGAAAAGAAGCAAAGTTTTAAAAACAGACCAAAGTAATGCAAGACACCAGAAGCTACATTTTGTTTGAATATCAAGGCACTCATCAGGTTCTGTCTCCATAAACAACTGCAGAGCTTCAGACACAAAGGTGCCCAGTTTCTGCTAAATGAACACAAAAAATACTTGTGTTCTTGCAAAGTGTCAGAGAAGAAAATCGATGCCAATTTGGGATTGATTCAGGTTAGATTAAAAACTCTAAACCACACACACACACACACTGGACAAACATATAAACACTTGTGTTTTTGCTCCCATTTTCATGAGCTGATCTCAAAGATCTGAAACATTTCCTACACAAATTACCCATTACTCTCAACTATTGTTCACAAATGTCTAAATCGTGTTAGTGAGCACTTCTCTTTTGCAGAGATAATCCATCCCACCTCACAGGTGTGGCATATCAAGATGCTGATTGGACAGCATGAGTTTTGCACAGGTGTGCCTTATAGGCCTTTTCCAACTACAGCATGACTCGGGTTGGTGCGGTTCGGTCTGGCCACCTTTTCCAACAGCACGGCTCGGTATTTTCCCCCTATTTTTCAGTCTCTGCTTTATTGTGGTTCAAAGCGCCATGACCAGGGCAGGCATCGAGGCTGTTGGCCACTCATTGGCTAGGGGGTGGAGTCACTGGTTGCTCCAGAGCTTTCTCTCTGCTGCCTCGTTGCCTGCAGCCATAAAACTGAACAGAACCTTCAACATCACCACCATTTTTGTGCTGAGTTGTCTTTCTGTGTAGCATACAATCACCTCACAGTTTACTGATCACCCCCTGCTATTTTTGTCTCGAGTAAAGATTGCCCCTCCACACACACGCATGTGCCGTGCACTACGAGGGTTCTCCCACTTTTTGTCACGTAGTTGGCAGGTAAAACCAACTATACTGAGTTGAGCTAACCCAAGCTGTTTTAGGCTGTGCAGTGATGATGGAAAAACAGCTTCAGACTGGCCACAATAAAAGGTCACTCTGAAGTGTGACACTTTTGCTTTACATGGGGGGTAAGTTTCAGAAAACCCGTCAGTATCTGGTGTGGCCACCGTTTGCCTCACACAGTTCAACACATCTCCATGTCAGAGTTGATCAGGTTGTTGGTTGTGGCCTGTGGAATGTTGGTCCACTCCTCTTCAACAGCTGAGTGAAGTTGCTGAATCTTGGGAACTGGAACATGCTGTCGTATACGTCGAGCATCCCAAACACGCTTGGTGAGTGACATGTCTGGTGAGTATACTGGCCTTGTAAGAACTGGGATGTTTTCAGCTTCCATGAGTTGTTTTACACATCCGTGCCGTATGGAGCCATGCGTCATCATGCTGCAACATGAGGTGATGGTCGTGGATGAATGGAACAACGATGGGCCTCAGGATCTCATCATTCAAAATGCCATCAATAAAATACACCCATGTACTCCTGCCCATACCATAACCCCACCACCACCACGGGCAACTCGATCCACAACGTCGATGTCATCAAACCGCTCACCCACATCACACACGCTGTCTGCCATCTGCCCTGAACAGTGAAAACCGGGACTCATCCGTGAACAGAACGCCTCTCCAACGTGCCAGACTCCATTGAATGTGAGCATTTGCTCACTCAAGTCGATCATGACGAACTGCAGTCAGGTCCAGACCCCGATGAAGACGACGAGCATGCAGATGATCTTCCCTGAGACGGCTTCTGAAGAAATTCTTTGGTTATGCAAACCGATTGTTGCTGCAGCTGTCCGGGTGGCTGGTCTCAGACCATCATGGAGGTGAACATGCCGGATGTGAAAGTCTTTGGTTGCTATAGCTACACGTGGTCTGTGGTTGTGAGGCCGGTTGGATGTACTGCCAAATTCTCTTCATATTGGTCCCATGATCCTCTGCTGTTGTTAAATGATTTTACAGCAGGATGAGTTCTGATGTCAGCTGTTAAGCTAAAAGCTGTTAGCTGATTGTGCAAAAATGATCAGGAACAATTTTAAATTAAGCTCAGTAATCACCCTGTGAGAGCAGTGGGAATTATTTTACAAAGTATTACAACTAAAAGGTTTCTTTTTTTAAGTAATTAAAAAAACGCAGACTGTCCAGTTATGTTCACTTAAGAGAAAATATAAAGCAGAAATTTAACAATTTTTTACACTTTAATTTTTTGGTTTAACTCTGTGACACCACTGTGTCCTTCACAAGATGGAAACTTTCCACACAACACTAGTTTTAAATGCTGCTCATGTCTCGGCTTCTCTGGAGGAGGTTTTAAGCTCTGCAGTTGGCAATGTGCCAATTTTACCTTTATTTATTGTTGTTTAGTCATATTATAAAATATAACCGTTACATTAACACTAACCACCAAATAGTTCATATTTTAAAATATAGTTTCCATCCTTTTCATGTACGTATGTCTGTGCAATCATAGGCTTTCTAAATAGGTTTCATCAATTTTAAACAACTATTTAGTAAAAATACTCAGAAATAACAGGTGATCATGATGTGAGGTAAAAAAGTACATGTATCATGTAAAAAGCCAAACAAGAACCAGAAGAGACTTGCTCTAACATTTAGGGACCATCCAGCGGTGAAAACGCCCTTTATTGTATTATTTGAGTAAAACCAGAGTTGCAGCTTGTTGCTTACATAATTCCTAAAGCTTCATGTTTCCCACAAACATGACTGTTATGAATTCTCTCATCCAACTTTGAGCAAGGAAGCAAAAGAAAGTTTTTGGGTTTTTTCCCCCAGAATGTCAGAATTCAGTATTTTCTTTTTTTGTCCAGAGGGTGTAGGTTAGACTGAAGAGTAAGGCCAAGAATGTTCAAAAAGCAAAGCGTGGAGTGAAAACAAGCAGGGCAGCGCAGGTTTTCAAGCTGAGAAAAGCAGCACATTTAAAGAAGAAGCGTGAAGAGAGCGATGGCACACATGACTAAATGTAGGAGGTAGATTTTTCTCTTCAGAGCTCAGAAAAAATTAAACATAATTTTTAAGAAACTCTTTTTAAACAAAATAATGTACATCACTGTATGTATTATACATTAAATATAATTCAATTGTTTTAATTAAAACCAACTAAAATAGGTACTGGTCTTTAATAAAAGTAAGTTTGTATTTGAAGTTTTGTCATCTATCAGTGAGAGTGAATTTTTACCACATTTCTGCTCGTTTTCTGATATACGAACATAAATTTGGCTGGATGGGGGGGGGTGAGACCACAAAAACAATAACTCACTAACACGAACATCATAAAACATGTAGGATTATCTCAACAGAGTTTTAATAAACTGTGATATATCCACAAGAATTTTTTTACAGGCCCATTTAGTTTTATTTGAAGTATTTTAACTGAAAAAAACACTTGGTGCTTTTCTGCTTCTTCTTTTCTTCCAAAGCTAAGAAAACTGAATCTAACCATAAAAAGGAGACAAAATGAAGTTTAATTCAAATTGAAAACATAAACTTTCTCACTTAAGTCAAATCTGTGTCCCATGTGTTTTTTCTATCGCATTCATCTTCATCCTAAATTTGTCTAGTTTTCCAGGTCTTTTAAAGCCCCAGTGTGTAATATTTCTACCTGTTTACTACCAAATTCTGTGTATCCAGTGCACAAATGTGTCCTTTATCATTAATATTTCTCACCAACATTGATTCTAAATATTCCTGTCAGCTTGAAATTTTACATTTTTAATACATAAACTGTGGTCGACGCTCCATGGGTGCGCGCGTCGCCTCGTCGGGGGAGGGGGGTTGGGGTGCGCGTGGCATTTTGTAGGCACTAACACTGAACAGTCATAATTAAAAATGTTTTTTTAACTGGTGGAGTAGTTATATGCTTTGTGCGGGTTAGGCTAGAGAGATTGGAAATAGATCAATCTCATGCTATTTATAAAAAACGGACCAGATGGCTGGAGTGAAAGCTGGAGGTTGTTGCCTTTTTGAGTGGGCCACCGTAGCTGCAATACTTACTCTGAACTGCATGGCGCTAAAGAGTCGCAATTTTTACCATGATTTCTATGAATATCCCACATAGGACCTTTAAGGCGCGAATGAACAATAGAAAAAAGAAAAACACAAGGGCAGAAATTATGAGATGAAAATGTGTTTGATAAACTGTTTTCAAACTAAAGAGTTTATTCTTTTTTTATATTTACACCTATTCAGTGGAGGATATTGTTGACGGATGTGTTTTGGACAGTTCAGTAAACACTGTTACCCCGGCTTTCCACCGGTGGCAAAAGTGGCGTGGAACAAAATAGTGACGTTTTGCCCGCAAGCTCCCTTCCAACCGGGAGCGCTTCTGCCATGAAACGAGAGCGTAAGTGTTCCATACAGCTGATCCCGTGAGATAACAAAATCACGGGAGTATTCCAACATCACGCGTTATTTCAGAAGTCCACACAATAAAAAGCAAGGAGACAGACAGCTGCATGTATCCGAAAAGGTCTGTGGTTTATTTTCTGTTCAGCTACAGGGGTTGCACAAGTAATGACGTACATCACGTGACTTTTATTTTGGAAGTTTCCAAATGTTTCACACTGCCTTTGTGTTTGACTTCCTGTTTGTCCTGATCTATACTGCAGAGTTTGACGTGTTTTAGAAGCGTAGCGCGTAAAAAATAAACTCAAGACATAATAATTAGTGTCCCTTCGCTTCTGGGACGCGTCCACAACCTTACACATAGCTGCCGGTGGAAAGGACCCTGTCCACTATAACGGCGGCTAATTTCCGCGTAGTACATTTCGCGGCCGTTTTGCACCGCTTTCATGTCCTGTGGAAAGCCAGGGTTATCCTTTTGCATCTAGGTTTTCTGTTATAGTAGCCAATAAATCTAAATAAGGTTATAATTTTTTTGTTCTCAAATGTGATCCTATCACTTATGGTCAAAATTTCTACAGTTATTGCAAATTTCCTATCATTGATTTTGCAGCGTTGCATAACATCCAGATTTTCCACCCGCCATCCAAAATTAAAAGAATAACAGAGACGAGGTTTGACACTACAGATGATGTTCAGTTAAAAACAGTCCTAAATAACTACAGCAGGTGGATGATCACAGTTTATAACAGTGAGAAAATCCTACATGCACCACATTTAAGCATGAAAACAACATTTACAATATGTGTGATTACACTGAAAAGAGAACTTGTCTTATCAAGGATTTAAGTTTATGTTTGAGTTCCAAAGCTTTATTTTCTCAACAGAAGAGAAGGTCATCTCTGTTATGATGAAGCTACCTTTTTATAATAAATAATTACATTTTAAAAAGTCAATTTCCCTGAATGATATTTTCTGCAATCTAATTTTGCAATTATCAAAACAAAAAAGGAAAACAAAACTTTTCAGACTCAGTCATAAAGAAAATTCCCTTGGTAGGTTGGCTGTTTCTTTTGCAGTGTAAAAGCAGACATGGGTTTGTGTAAAGCAACAGTGACAGCTTGTACAAATACAAAAAAAAGCTGCAGCCAAACAATCAACACGTTCATCATGGCCAAGTTCTTCAGTCACAGTGTGACTCCAGTGCTACTTGAGATCCTTACATCTCAAATCAAAGCGTCATGATGTTTATTTAACCATAAATCTGAGCGTCAACCTCTTTATGAGAGAGCCACTCGAGTCACACACAAACCACACCATTACAAGTTTGTTGTTTTGTTTGTTTTTCTTATTTGTTTGACTTACTTTCTGCCTCTGGTCGAGTTATAACTCCCTCCATATTTCTTCCGATTAAGGATGAGAGCAGCAATTTCTGGCACGTAGCGAGCAAACATGGCCTACATGCGTGAAAAAGAAAAAGAAAAGGGCATGCAGAGAAGGCTCTACTGCGGCGGAGGCAGCAGAGCCTCCATGAATACTTACTTTCTCCCATTAACCGCACTATAGGAACCACCATATTTCTTGCGGTTTCCTATTAACTCTATGATTTCAGGGACGTAGCTTGCAAACATGGCCTAAGGAGAAGATAGAAGACAGAAGAGGAAACTAAAAAAAAGACAAGCAAAGAAGAGTAGCTCCTGTGGGTTTTTATTTTTGTTTTGTTTTTGTGTCGTAAAAGAAATCTATCAAGTCAAAAAGAAACTTTAGCATACGTGATTAGTAATATTTAAAGCGGCTGTCCGGAGTATTTCTTTTATATGATGGCACCATCTAGTGGCTGAGAAGCGTATCACACCAAGAGTCGTTCAATTTGGTTTTTTAAGATGGCGACTGCACGTGTCTTGTTTATGAATGTGATTCTGTAGCCGACTAACAGAGCTAAAACATGTTTTACAATTATTATTCTCAAATCATGTTGTGTTTTCATATATTTATATTTTAAGAACTTACTTGTCCGTGAAAAGTTCATCAACGCTGCATCAGCCGAGGTGCTTCCTGAAATTTGAAGCACGTCAGCAGTAGTCTAACGTTATTGGTTAGTTCTGACCGGCGCTCAGTTTCCTATTGCACGGAGCTCTACGGGGCAGGGGGCGGGCTTAGCAAAAAAAAAAAAAAAAGACGTATCGCTTACATTATATCACACTACATGATAAGACAATCACTTTTACGGATTTCTGAAAAATAATACATAATTCCTGAAAGGGGAAAACTCCGGACAGCCGCTTTAATATGAGATTAAAATAGATAAAAGAGGCTTTACCCGTTAACTTTACCTGAAGGAAATTATGTGAATGCAACCTGGAGTTATGTCACGGTTACATTCTGATTTATTATTACGTATGAGAATGAGAAAGGAAATTAAAAAGGCCAATATTTACAGATGTTGGAAGAATAAAGGAGAAAAGTGACAGCTGATGAGCGTAAGCCGATCTGTGGTAGAAAAATAAAAAAGTTTAAAAAGCCTTATAAGCCATGTTTTGTCCAACAAACACACATGTCGGGTTGATTTGAACAGCACAGCTAAACAGATGGCAAACATTAGGACTCTACACTACGTTACGTCATAAAAACAAAATGATTTTTATACTTTTATTTGCTCTGCCTGGACCTTTTGATGTTTTATGTTCATTTATCATACATTTATGAGAACTTAATTCTAAGAATTCTAATTCTGTGTAATTTTTTATGTATTTTTTGTCAAATTGACAAACATTTTGATCCATTTTATCAGATTAAAATGCTGCTTGATTTTTTTTAACACAAATTCAATCCAATTTAGAAAATATCCATTGCCTTTTTATTTGTATGAAAGTGATTTAAAAACGTTTTATTGCATTTTGCTTTAGCAAATTCATTCAGTCAGAAAAAGACCTAAATATTTCTAATATATTTTTTTCTTTTTCCACAAAGAAATATAATTAATAAATACAATGCAGCTTTCCAAAGATGATGAACTTGTATTCTGTACATCCCGAAGTATCCATAATGATTTTATTCTTAAGCTGATGCTAATTCCTCTGGAACAGATCTCTGTCTGAGGAAGGCTGGCATTCCTGCTTGAGCTCTCTGAGCTTATCTATAAACATTAAATTCAATTCAGTTTATTTAAATAGCACCAAATCACAAGAGTCGTCTCAAAGTAAACATTTCGATTGAACCTACTTATCAGTGCATTGAGTTCAGTTCATTATGTCAATTAGTTAAAAGTTTCCTATATAAGGAAACTCAGCAGATTGCATCAAGTCACTGACTTGTTGTGTCAGAGACATTACAGAAATCCTCATACTAAGCAAGCATGTAGCGACAGTGGAGAGGAAAACTCCCCTTTAACAGGAAGAACCCTCGAACAGTTTCTAATTCTCTAACTTCCAACGTTAAAACATCTGTAAAGCTGAGCTCCATTAAATCATTTCCACGTCACCGTGTTTGTTGAAAGGGGAGGGAGAGGAGGAAGGTGGAGCAGCCTGAAACCTTTTACAATACATTACTTTAAAGCAAAACCTTTCAGATATTCTATGACATTAAAACATCAGTAACAGAATAAAACTCCAGTATTACATACTGTAATACTGTGGACAACTCATACAGAACATGCTACATACTGTGAAGCGGTGTAAATCAGTAAATGAAAAAACAGAAGAATGGCATCCTGAGCTCAGTCCCAACGTTTAATTAGAACTGGCAGGGTGTGATGGCTGGTTGCATGGAGAATATTTTATAAGCAGGAATAAAAAAATGAGAGATTTTTACCAAACCACCAAGGATAAAGAAGACCATGAACAAGCGGCCAAGGGTGGTTTTTGCATAAACGTCTCCATAGCCGACAGTGGACATGGTAACCATTAGCAGGTAGACGCATTCCCAGTAGGAAAGCGCTTGGGAGTTTTTAAAGCTTTCCCAAGGGTCCCCTGAGTTTTCCACCTGGAAGAGAAGTTAAGATTGGCCATGCCATAAAATACATTAATTATTAGGTTATTTATTATTTTTTTAACTCTGCGAACAAAGAAGCACAGCAGTCAAATAGGATACAATGTTAATTTCAGCTGTACTGAGTTTAACACAGACGGGTTTATTTTGCTTAACATGATCATTTAAAAAATAATAAAGAGCAAATATTTGCTACAAACTTACCAAGTGAATGAAGCCTGCTGCGGTCAGCCATGTGCTTATGAAGATTGAACACAAGTTCACCAGCTTAATCGAGTTGCTGTTTTAAAAAAGCATCACAAAAGTTAATAATAATTACACAACTACATGCTTTTACTGCATAAATGAGGGACTAGACTGGAGCAACACATCGGGGTGGTCCCAGCTCCTTTTGGGTGAAAGCAACCCTACCAGTTTGACTGGTAGCAGAATTCTAACCCTAATGGTTTGAAGCTTTAAAGAGTCCAAAAAACATGGCTATCAGGCAAACTGTGTTAATGCCATTGCCGATCAATAATCTCCAGCCTTATATAGCAAAACTTTAATAAATATGGACTAAAGTTCAGAAAGCTGCCACTTTGATTGTTTTCCTTTGTTGGTGTTACTCTGCTACATTAAACGGATTCAATTAATCCTAACTATATGCTAACTGCCATCTTTTATTCCAGCTTTAACAGAGGCTACAGATGTGATTAGATTTTTTTTATGCTTCAAAATAAAATATTATGTTAATTAATAATTTAGGTCATTTAAAACATCCAAACATCAAATTACATCCTTCATGATATAAACATTTATTCACATGTTTGTAAAAAAATAAAAGCAGATGCCACTGTTTACTATTCAATTCCCCTTGCAGCTGGACTCAAGCCACAAATACAGCATCTGCTTTTATTACACCAGTCTTTTAAAGAAGCAAACTAAATTGTTATTCGGTATTTTGTTGTTATTTCAGTGCAAAAATTGAATGGGATAAGATTTGTGGCAAAAGGGTCAATCATAAAATGCAGTCTTACATCCCTCCCCATCCAGCAAACAGTTCAAATGCAAAAATGTGAATTTCAAAAGCAAAAAAAATTGTCTCTCTCAATTGTGCATTACTCAGACTAATTAGGCTTTTATTCTGAAGGGCAAGTTTTTGCTTTGGCTTTTTAAAGAAAGCATCAGTGGAAGTTTGTGTAGGAAAAACTGCTCAAGCCATTTCATTTTGAAATATGGATTTTTACATATTAATTATTTTATTATGTCTTTAGGGTGATTTTTTTTCTTTTGCTTTTGAAAATTCACACTTTTGCTTCTGAAATGTTCATTTTTGTTGCTTTATTCAGGTATACTTTATGTGTGAGTGTATTTTTTTTTTTGTAGTTATCCTTTTGGCACAAATCTTATCCCATAGAATGCATCACATATATGAGAACCACACAGCTAATATTTCCTGTTTGTCACCATCAGCCTCACAGCTGTTGATGTCACCCAAAAGGGGGCATGGCCATTTCAAAAAGCAGGAAGTTACATACTTTTGCTCCAACATACTATGTATAAATAATTTTAAATCATGCCAAACTCTGATTCGTACCACACAAAGAGTAAAACATTTACCTTCATGATTGTGCCAAATAGTTTTTTTTTGTTTTTCAACTTTAATAAAAAACATTTAAATATAATCTCTGTATGTTGAGAGAATATATTCTTATTTTGCTGTTAGAACTTATAGGTCTCTAAATGGCACAGAAAAATGCATGTCTACAGTGCTATAAAGCCCCTGCATAATGTGTGTTCTCTTCTTTGTGTGGGACTTTCATCTAAGAAGATTATTCTAAAGGATTTTGTTGTGCTATAAGCTGTTCCTGACATCTGTTCAGAACACTTTAATTCTCAGCAGTAAAGCGAAGAAAAAAAGAGTTTTATTCATGACTGGATGATTTACTGATGCATGTGATGTGTGGGCATCACCAGACAGATGTTTCTGCCTGCATACACTTTAAATATTATAGGTTTACCTAATTAGTTAAAGCTTATGTGTACTTGGCTTCATGTGAAACACAGAAAACATCTTTTTCTTTAAAATATATATACACATTCAGAGTTGTAGCCATAAAGTTCATGCACAAAAGCAGGTGAATCACATCACAGATCAGTAAAAAGAGGAGAAAACATCCAAACACATACCTTGTCTTTAGTATATTCAAAAACTGTAAAATTTCTGAGAACTGTATCAATCTTAAGGCCCTTAAAAACCTCAAACCTGTCAGAAGAGAAATAGAGAAGAACATTAACAACGTATAACACCAACAGCATTTAACTTTAGCTCAGCGGCAGTAGCGTACCTTTCATGCTTTCGTCCATCTTTACAAGCTTCAGTGGATTCATAATAATAAAAAATAACCTTCGGCTGATCAAAAAGCACTTAGCATTTATTACATGACAGGAAACAATTAGGAAAAAATGATATGAAAAATCACACCTGCGTCTACCTGCTTTATTCCAGAAGAGATGAAAACCTGGATTAAAGACAGGTGGACGCTGTCAGACCTAACTGAACGAGTAAACACGTGTGACGTCAAATCCCAAATTTGACAGTATTTACAGAGAGGAGGGGAAATGAAGCCTGTCACCAACAACTCAAGGGCAACATAACCAACTAAATCAGCAGTACAGATGCCGACCTGAGCTTCTGCGTCACATTTTACAAATGTTAGTAACAGTTCTACCCAAAAAAGTCTCAAAAATATAATTTATATGTCTGAGAGCCTTGCAATAAACTACCCACTTACTTAAAAATGCTAAATAATATAGTTTGAAAAAAAGCTGCAACCACAGCAGATTTAAAGGTGCATGAAAAATGATAATGAAGTGAAATCCATCTAGATTAACTGGTTCGATAAATCCTCCCGCTGGAGCGGGTTTTACGTGCAAGCCAAAGAACACAAATCAAATGCATTAAAGCCAGTCACTCAGCTACAAGAACTGTAAACAAACAATATTTATGGAATGAAGTGCTGCAGTTTTTCTCTCCACAGATTTTAATGCTGGACCTGCTCCAGCTAAACATGCAGAGTTCAGATACTTCTGGACAACCGTCTCCAGGGAGAGTCCCCTCATTCTGATGTCCTGCAGGTCTTACCCCAGTAGGAGATTACGTGGAAGCATGACCCGAGGCTGAAGCAGAAGCTGTCCTGGTCCTCTTTATCGGTCACCTGCCCGTGGCCCATCCTGACCCTGTAGCCCTTCTGGAAGAGCTCACCAGTTGACTTCTTGCGTCTTGTTGTATTAGAAGCCATGTAGGACTGCGTATCTCCATCAGGCCCTCTGTACACTAACATCTTTGTTGGAATCATCTTTAGAAAATAAACAACCTTCCAAGACTAAAAATCTGCTTCCCTTCTTCAATGTTTTGCTTCTTTCTCAACAAAAATCTCTTCCAAAAAGACAAAAACCATCATGGTCTTTGCACCAACAGGCGGAAATCAAAAGCAGCTTTTTTTTTAGGATGCATCTGATTTTTCTCACAGCATCCTCATGACCATTCAGTGCATTCTGCGAGCTTAGAGCAACCCCTTTTCCCATCAGGATATTAGAGTTTAAGCTCCTTTAGGATTCATCCAGGGAAAGGAAGAGACCAGCCAGCGAGTGTGCTCATCAGCTGGCTTTACAATGTAACCTACATCTCAGAAAAACAACATTTCATGCTCTAATCTTCCCAAAAGAACAGCGTGCATCTTTGTGGTGCAGCACAAGACAAGCCAGAAAAGCAGAGCGACGAAGAACGGGGGAAGTTCCGGCCATGATTAAATTTCACGGATTTAGTGATTCCATAATAATCCCTAAATTAATCGCAGCTGATGCATCAACTGTCGCCACCGTTGATGCTAAAACTAAATGCACAACATGATGTTGATGCAATTCAGTCATTCAGAGCCAACTTAGCAGAAATAAAATCAGAAATATGTCACTTCTGTTTCCAGCAACATACATATTTAAATGAAATGAGTTAATGCAAGTTAAACATAATAGGTTTGGTTGAAAATGACCTTTTTGGCCAGAAATGCCCTGACTTATGCATGATCATGGTCACGTTTACTGTCACCATAGTAACTGGACATCTTCCCAAGTTTCCAGGGTTTAACCTTAATGAAAAAAAGCTCAAATGCCGTGTTTTTAATTCTTGTATGAAAGTATTGAAAAAATATTTGCAACCTTTGGAAGTCCTGATGTCAAGTTGAGAGCCGCGGCTCCTTAAAAGCATTTTGTCACCGAGGACAGTTTAATACTAAAAGCCTCTTTCTGTGTTTTTAATTTTGACTCTGGAGAAAAAAAGCTGCACATTTACTGCTGCCAAGTTATGAATATTTTATCTGGAGGAGTTATGTTGCACTAGATTATTTTCCGTGATCAACGTGTTGCTCATATTTTACACTTGCAGAGGTCAGATTTCTGAGTCTAGACTCTGCAGAAAGCGTTTATGCAAACTGTTCCTCTGATAATACATCAGAGGGCAGATTCTACGATGAGTCTGTGTGTCGTGTTGACATCCACAAACACGTCATGTGCAAATGACCATGTTGACGAAAAGAGAATTTGAAAATGGTGTTTGTGTCAAAATGCTCAGACAGCAGGACTGACAGATCGGCAGTTTGGCTAAGAGCCGTCTGAAATGTGGACTTTGGATCAAAAAGACCAGATCCCACTGAGCTGGTGATGACCTCGTCACATTTCTGACCTCAGTTTAACCAGTTCAGACACTAATCCTCCATAACCAATTGCTCTGTGAGAGACGTATTACTGTTTCCCACCATCCTCACTGAGAAAACGGAAAATATCAGCTCAATTTTTATACTCAGTGTTGGGTTTGAATAACACTGAGTCATAGAGGGCTGAGGAGACAACAAAAAGAACACCACCTACACGAACAGTAACAACAACAACAACATAACAGGGTGAAAACAGAACCAACACAAATGCCATGCTGCTCTTAATTTTTGGAACAGGGATTTAGGGGGATGCAGCCAGGAAGATCACAGAACCAGAAGTAAATAAAACCTCAACATGACCGAGGGCTGGAGGAGCAGACTTATGAAGGGAAGCTGTTTAATTTATAGAAATAAAATAAAATATTATGTAAATGTGCAGCTTTTTTCTGAAAATTCTGCAATGATTAATATAACTGGAAACTTTGCATGTGGAAGTGTCTAAAGAAAATATGAATTCATATAAATGAAAATGATCACATTCAGCTGTCACTCCTAACTGCACAATACACCTAACAGGTCTGTGCAATCCAGTCTTACCTGAATATGTAATGTATGTAAAATATTCAAAAAAACACCCCACATGTCCACTAGATGGCACCAGCGACCAACAACGCCTCTTTCCACTTTTGTTGCTTTCACACCTCAATTGACAAAACATTAGCTCAAAGAAAAAACACGGGAACATTCCATACTTTCACCTTTCAAATAGACTCTAAAGTAGGAGGCTTTAGTTTTATCACCTAAAGACGGGCTTCCGTTGGCTTCCTGAGAACAAAAAGGCACCCACAAAAATCTAAAAGCTGTGAAAAAATGTGATCCCTTGTAATCCTCCAGTTCCTCACAGACCTCTATGTGTGATGAGCTTCACACATTTAGAGGATTGACTTCTATTCTAAGACTCAGCCCGCAACAAAAGCCATTACCTTCTTTCTCTCTTTTTTTAAAACCATTCGCACACTTTTCAATCACAGCAGGATTTCAGGGGAGCGTTACTGCAAGTGTTGGAGGAAAGCTCTGCTGGAGAAGGGAAGTGTATCTGAAAGGCAACTGTGGCTCTGTGCCCTCAACACAAGGCAAAATACAGAGAATCAGGCAAGATACAAAGAGGAATCGATTTGCACCCCGTTAAATTATTTTACACTGCAACTAAGCAATAAGCATGAGTTTAACTGGTTAAAACACTTAAAGGGTTCATTCAGATCTTTATTACTTGGTTTCTACAGAACGGTTATAAACACTTGATACATTACCTGTAGAAAGCACTCTGAACAGCCTCAGTTTGGAGAAACAGACATTAGTTCTGACCAAGCAGATTAGTTAATAACTATAGTCCAAGTGAGGACAGTTGCTTCAGGGATTTGATGTTTCTTAAAACCAAACTAAACTCAAATATGCCATTTCTGATAATGCAAATAATGTTTAAAACATTTACTTTGCAATCAATTTCACATCAAGCATCAAGGGGTTGGATTGAGGGGGGGTTAAACCTGGGGGTCCCCACAAGACTGCTGAGGAGCCCCACAATTTTGTCTTTGCTGAGGTTGTGAGGTTAGCAAGATTTTATTTGTAAAAATTACATTTATAAAATCCCAATAACACACCCTACAGTATAATCAGACCTCCATATAAAAGTTATAATTCTGTATGTCTGTATAAAGTTTGTCAATCATCACATTTAATGTGTTTATGCGTGTAGGAGTTGGGGTTGGGGGTCCTGGCTTGTCTTGGACACGGGCAAGTGGGTCCTCAAAGAAAAAAAATTGGGAACCCCTGGTGGTTAAACCACCAAATGTAATGGGATTAAAGGCACTTTAACTTTAAGTGTGCTAAACTATGGCTGCTTGCTCTAAAGCAGGAATTGGCCCCACTCAGGCTAGCTGGTAGCTCATCAATCTGGCCAGAACAAACCTGTTTCTCCAAACTGAGGTCATTCAAAACCAAAACTCAATATATCTAAACTACCTATTTAAGCATTTCAGCCATCAAGCTACAGTTCTTTGAGAATTCCATAAAAACAACAAGAAGCCTTCAGGTTATATCAGGTTAAAACCTAACATGAACACAATTTTCCAGCAAAACTATATTTGTGCATGCACATAACCACGAAAACCAACAAAAAAGTGCTACTGCTTCTGCTAATATTCTAAAACACTTAAAATCCACCAGCCAGCCACAGAGAGCAACAGTGAGAGAAAGAAGTGCTTTCTCACCAAGCCAGCTCCTGCTCAGGTACACCGACACAAACACCGGAGGAACCGTGAAGAAGTCCACCACCGAGTTCACCTCCAGCCAGAACCAAAGCTTGTCATTGGCAGCAATGAACTGTGGGGGTAAATGAAAGGAAATATACTAGAGACACAAATTTCAAACAGAAAATTAGAAACTAGAGATTTTCAAATGTACTTACACGCAGACCGAAATAAAGCAAGAAAAAGACGTTGAACGCCATGTCGATCTGCAACGTTATGTCTTTGTAGAAGTTCTGACAGGACTCAATAGGTCTGTTAGACACAAGACAACAATGAGTGTTTAACTAAAAAATAACAACAATTCTGACAGTAAAGTACTTGAAGACATGGTAATAAATGTGTGGAACAATATAAAATAGATATAAAAGATGCATTCTTCTTTTCCTGAAAATGCATTTTTAAGATTTCCAAAAGAAGAAACGTGTCCAATAGTGCAACGGGTTTTCTGTTGAGAAAGGGCATGCATTCGTTTTAACACAAGCAAGAACTGATTGATATACCTGGTTAACCCTTAAATAACTGCAACAACTCTCCGAGGAATACGGTGCAATGTTTCCTCATTTGAATGGTGCTGCTTTCCTCTCAGTCTTGCATTTCTCATCTCACAGACAATGCAGGTCATATATAAGGTTGAACAGGATGGAAATGCAGGGCCAAAGCAGTAGTTTAAGGGTTAAATGCATGCAGGATTCATGGCTTCTTTTATGAGATCAGGCAGCCATAGCAAGTGCTAGCAATGTAGTGCAGTCTCACCCTCAAAATGCTTGTATCTGGCACGAAGAATTCAAATAAAGAGACATCATTAACCAAGTAATGTGAGTATGTAATAGGTTAGTATGATAGTCTACTGATAGTCAGTGAGCTAAAAGTTAGAAATATTTTCTCATTTGTTACGTTTAAAATGAAAAAACAGGGTTTAACAAGACCATGAAAAGTTAGAAAAGTCAGGGCACAACTTGAATGTGGATTAATAAGTGAAGAACTGGGTAAAAGCACAAAAAATATTAATAATTAGTAGAATGATGGTTAATTTTGTTAAAAATATGGTGATGAAACTTGCTTAAAACAATTATTAAAATAAGTTATAATTCATTTGCAGCAATTTCACATTTTCTTCAACACGTTTATTACTACTTGGATAAATGACCTAGAATGAAAAAATACTCTTGAACTTTGTCCCAAAATATGTTTTATTCATGTTTTCAGTGAATTTTATGGAAGTTTAATTACTTTCTTTTGCAAAAAAAACGTGCAAAAGTTACAAAAATTCTCGATATTTTCTACAATAACAGAAAATAGAAAATACATCTCTTTCATTTGGGTTTTAGGACCTAAAGATGCAGCTGTTAAAAATGAGTCAGGTCTAACCTTAAATGGACAAAAATCAGATTACACCATATTCTTCTCACCAATAATGTCTGAAACAACTCTTGAACTACTTCAGATAAAGTGTCATTTAAATGGTAAAAAAATGGTAAATGGCCTTTATATAGTGCCTTCTAGAGTCCTAGAACCCCCTAAGGCACTTTACAACACAACAGTAATTTTTGCATTCACACACTGGTGAAGCCAAGGAGAGTGGAGTGTCTTGCCCAGCAATAATATTACATGAATATCTCTAAGAAACCTGTATATGCAGTTTAGCACAACTCAACAACTGAATTCTTTAAACATTTAAACGTTCTTAATGTTTTCTTGCTCTCATGCTGCTTTTCTACCTGCCTTCACAACCTTTAGGGCTGCACATCGACAGCCACAATCTCTACTAATACCGCTTGGATTATAGCAAATTGTTATTGTTATGTAAAAATACAATAAAAATAGACCCACCCTGATGACAGGCTGTTCCTGCTGGACTTCATAAAGTGGGATTATACCTGAGGGATTATAGTTCAAATGATCTGATGCACAGTGGGTTGAGGATCAGAGGTCTGTGACATGATGGAGACTTAATGACCACCTTCATCTTTATCACACATCATGTCATCCAGAGTTTAATCCAGGTGTTTCCTCTCAGCTTGGTAGCTTACTTTAAACGATTAGATGTATCTATATTATCTAATAGTGTTCAGATTGCAAATTGTTGCATAGTAGCCTAATTTATTTCATGTTTGGCAACAGGTTTTAAATATTTGCTTCTTTTTTTTTTTTTACATTAGCAGCAGCAGCTCAGGAGGGAGAGTGGGTTGTCCAGTAAATGGAAGGTTGTAGGATCGATCCCAGCTCCTGGCAGAGAATGCTGCTGTTGTGTCCATGGGCAAGACACTTAACCCACATTTCCTGCTGGTGGTGGTCGGAGGGACCGGTGGTGCCTGTGCTCGGCAGCCTCGCTTTTGCCAGGGCACCAGCTGAGGCTACATTGTGGCTCATCATCACCAGGGTGTGAATGTGTGTGTGCATGGGTGACTGTGTTGTAAAGCACCTTGGGGGGTTCTAGGACTCTAGAAGGTGCTATATTAAATACAGGCCATTTACCATTAAATTTACTCAGACTGGTCAATTCTAAGCTCCTCCTTGAACTGCCACCGTACCATGGTGGAGGGGTTTGAGGACCCTAATGATCTCCCATGCAGGGCTAACTGGTCCTGGGTAAAGTCCAAGATGAGTTTCCTCAACAGGGTGGCCGGACTCAGCCTTGGGGATGGGATGAGGAGCTCAGGTGTCCAAGAGGGACCCAAAGTGGAACTGCTGCTCCTCCACGTCAACAGGAGCTAGCTAAGGGGCTAAGGTGCCACCTGCATGGGTTATTTCTCTAGTTTGTCATGACATCGCCTTGGATTCCCACCTGAGGGGCTGGTGAAAGTGGCCAGGGTGAGGTTAGTCTAGGCTCCTCTACTAGGGCTGTTGCCCCCACAACCCTAACCCAGATGAGAGGAAGTAAATTCACCATTTTAATCTACATTTGTAAAAACCTATAGAGGGAGATGAAATGAAAACAAAAGCTTTTTCTTCCACTTCTAAGAATAGTCTTATTCTATTGGATGATTCTGCCCTCATTCGCTGTAATGACACTTCAGCCCAGTAGATTCTTGTCATTGCAGGGTGATGGACCATACAATGGAAACAGACCTGCAGGGCTAGGTAATTGAGTTTCAGGCTGGGTTTGGTTTGGGACAGGACTAAGCCGTCATGCATCAGAAACTCTCCCAATTGCAGCGGCACCGGTCACTTTGTGCCCTACTTACTCTCTTTCATACCAGCTCACAAGTAAAATGCTTTAATACCTTTTAATGACACCAAATGTGCAAAAATGAAAAGCATTTGACATCAGTGTAAGTCTTGGCTGTGTTTTAAATATTCAGCAGGGTCTTTAGAGCTGAATCTCCTGTAAGTGGCTGTTTTACTTTTAGGTGTCATTTCCTGTCAGGTCAGCTTGTCCGTCAGCCTCAGCACCCTCACAGCACTAATTAGCAAAAGGGCTGCATCTGTTACAGTCTGCTGCCGCCTGACAACCAAACTTTGAGATAAAATTCTCCTTGAATCATAAAAAACCCGGAACAAAAGGAACCTGTAAAGGTGCTGCAGCATAGTCCTCACTACTGAGTTCACAATGGACACACACACATGCACACACGCATGTTTCATTTGGATTGCTACACTTGTGGGGACCTGTCACTGACTTCTATTCATATTAGTGACTGCATTACGTATAACCCTAACCCACACTGATCTATTCCTAACCTTGGTCTTAACTAAAAGTTAATTCACACCATACCTCAAAAACCAAATATTAGGATTTTTTTCATTGTGGGGACCATCCAAATGCCCCCGCTATTTCAAAATGTTTGAGGATGTTTGAGGTTAAACCTGAAAAAATGTCCCCAAAATGTAGTACACACACACACACACGCGCGCACGCACGCAAACACACACACACACACACACACACACACACACACACACACACACACGCGCGCACGCGCGCACGCGCGCGCGTGCAAACACAGAACATAATTGAAGGCTGAAGGTTATTCTTCATCAGGTGAAAAGGCACCAGAGGCCATTAGTCAAGTTTTAAGAACAAGAAGCCACAGGTGGCATTGGTGAGGATGTAACTCTACCTGAGCTTGTCAAGATAATGAAATGAGATCATGCCTGCAAACCACAACAAAATAAGCCCAGCCCTCAGCTGCATGGGATCTAATAAAACAACAGATGATCACATCCAGAGTCTCAAGCCTGATTACGTGAGTTTAAAACCCATTTTCTCCTGTCTGCCTTCACATGGCGCCCACCGGCTACTCCCGCTGGGTTTGATAAAAGCTTTTATCTTTGTGTACCTTGCTGTGCTTCTTAATGGCACTTCCTGTCCAAACACAACCAGGCCATAGCACGTGCAGCTAAAAGGGCCCTCCACTTCCTCTGATCTGATGAGTGACACTCATTGTTTGCAGAAGGAAGTTTGGACTTTACTAAACCCAACTGTTGAGCTCCTATAAGCACACAAGAGAATTGTCTTAATCTATTCTCTTTCATTGGAGCATTATAGATCATCTTAAACATCGGTAAAGAGCGATGGGTGACCTACAGGATTAAATGGACCAGTTTGAACCAATGCTCCAAGATAATTAAAACACCCAACCAATAATTTATAGGCTGTTGTACGTATTTATGCTAGATGAGTCTAGTTTTCCAGTGATGGTAAATAAAATATTGTAAATTATGGTTTACAGGCATGATTGTGGCAAAAATAGGTGGTTCAGAGGTGAAACATCCAATCTAGTATCAAGGATTATTTCCAGCCAGGATCAACTATGCCACACCTCATCCAGCTCACAATTGGATAAAATGGCTGTTTGCCAAATTTTCATTTCCTTTTTTATGGAGTTATTTTTCTGCCATTATTATTCTTTTACAAGCTCTTGCTGGTTGAAGAAATGTTTGTGGGGGAACTCCGAACGCTGCAAGCCTGATTTAATGTGTTTAAAAGCTAATAAACATTACACCGCCAGAAAGGAAGTTTGGACTTTCCTGCCTGTTAGAAGGTCTTATCAGGCCATTGCAGGGATTAATCACATTTTCTCTCAATCACTGGCTTAAGCAGATGAGTATAATGATAAAATAAGAACACGTTCACTTTTAGAACCTCTAGAACTACAATTAACAAACAGATTTTGGCATTTTAAACTAAATATGATCATAGTACAGAATATATAAGCAGCTGGTGCTTATAGGGTCTTTTCACTCAGAGAAAAACAGAATAAAAGTCATGTGTCTTGCTTAAGATTTACATTTTAGTTCTTGAATTCTCTGCTTCTGTAAGGCTACAACCCATAAAGACCAATGTGTACTTCTCATTACAAATATTCCCCACCAGTTTGGGACAAATCGTGTTAATATTCACACAAACAGATGAGCATCAATAGTGATTTCATAATACTTACTTAGAGGAATCTATGAAGTATATTACAAGGGCTCCAATACTGAGTGCAAAAACGAGCACCACCTGGGAAAAAAGAGAAAATGAGCTAGTTATTCAAACTGCATTCATATTAAAATATACGAATAATCAAAACACAGAAACAGAGCATGTTGAGTTGGCTGCTAGTGCAACATTCAGTTTAGGGGTGCACAATATATAAAATGCAAATATCAGCTATTTCAGTTTTGCAAAGAACTGCTTGACTTGAAATAAATCACAGACTTAAAATGAAATGCGTCTGTATGTTGATCCGATGGACTCTCTCTGTTGTTGATGCCAACAAATGAGTTGGATGATACAACCAGCCACTACAGGAAGTTAGAAAAGTAGTAGGAATGTAAGAAAATATCGATATGGCAGTATATCGTGATTTTTTTCCTGCGATATTATATCAATATTCAAAAGCCATGTATCGAATTTTTGGAAGAATTTACATGCAAACATTTGTGTATTTTCTTTTCTTTTGGTGCAATTCAAATGCCAACAGCTAGTTGGCAGCAGTGTGCAATGGGTATCGTTTCCACCATTGAAATGTAAATCCCTCTATTATGGTTCAGATACCTCATGTTAAACATGTTACGTATCAGTTTGGACTGTTTATTGAATTTTCCTACAATAAATTCAGTCTAAAAACATCGTTAATATCGTCTGGCTGAATGCAATATCTCGTGATATATCGTATCGTCTCTCCTGTATTGTGATATGTATCGTATCGCCAGAATTTTACCAATACACATCCCTAAAAAGTAGCATTTTAAAACTACAAAAAACGGATTATTTTAACCATTTTTACCATTTAAGCCACTTGGACAGATGATTTAATGCTTTTAATCAAATGCTATTGAAACAAAACTTCCTCTAGTAGCAAGTGATGTATTTTCTGTGTGTGCCACATTAGGCCTCCTAACAAAGTAAAACCATCCTGATTTACACATGAGCTGTCTCATGTGCCTGGGTTAATTAAATATGAACTTTAATGTCAAGTTTGCCCGTAGCAACTTCTGCAGCAGCCTTCCAGTGCACACCTGCTTCTAAGCCTGTTTTAATTGTATTATATTAACTGCTTTTGAACAAGAGTCCAAGTTATCTGTGAGAGTAAATAAACACAAGATAAATCAGCTCCTCCTGTAAAATTGGCAATAAGTAATCAGCGAGCAGGAGAAGCAAAATGAGGAAGGATAAACCAGGAGCAGCCTGTGTTTACAAACCAGGGCATTGCTTTTGCCACGTCACCCTGCCTTTTCCTGCAGAGGGGATGCTGGTAAATAAACCAAAACCTAAAACGAGCCAACAGACTGTCAGAGCAGACCGCGAGGCAGGTTGCAGGTTTATAAACATGAGATTCAGGTGTTAGTGAGAACAGAGAATGGAGTTGTCAGGTGACAGTGACACGGGTAGACCTAAGGTGAAATTTAACCACTAATGCATTTGCCAGCGGAAATTACACTAAACTGTAATTACAGATAGTTAAAAACAGACTGAACTGAGTGACAGTTTTAACTTATTCTCAGAAGAAACTCTAAAATCAAACTAGAGCGTGCTCTTTAGAAAGTAGGCCAAAACGCAACAGAACCAGAACAAAGTTCACAAGGTTTTATGTTTTTCATTTTGCTTTAAACTTGTTACAAAAACAGCTTTCTGACATTCAAGGGACAATGACTTTATATTTTTGTGCAGCTCCATCAATTGATATTTTTCACTCAAAAGCAAAGCAGCTGAGTTATATTATTTTGAAAGGACTGCCCTAATTTTCTCCTTCAAAGTCAGAGCTAATGTAGACGAGGGCTCGACCCAAAGAGACCCAGACATGAACGGGGAGGTTTCTGCAGGACAGCAGAACAAATGTTTTACACGGCAGGGTTATCTGTGTCCCTGCCTGGCTTTCATCTATTTAGAAATGACACAATGGCCATCCTGAACAAGAAACCAATGGGCATGCATAATGAATAAGCCCAGCCTAATTCATTTCCATGATGTGAAATTGTATTGTCAACCTGCAACCACTGATGGGTCGGTAATGACAAAAAGCTCCTGCATGCATTTTTAATCAGCCCCCTTTCTTTGATAGCTGGAAAATCTCTTGATTGCCACCGAATCTCCCAGATTGGGAACTGGAAACAATCTTGGTGCAACCCTAGAAATGCCAATCAGGCTGCAGCTGTAAATAAAGGCCGTACTAAAGAGTCACGACTGCGTTTGTCTGTCAGGTGTCAGCAGATGGTGCATCAGTCACGCAATAAACGATGCATCGCATCTGGACCTCCAGCCGCCCCTCGTTTGTTTCATGGCAGATGGCTCCGCCCTCAAGAGGGCACAGTGGGGAACGAGGAAACAACCACTGCATAACAACAGAGGCCTGCCAGGACACACTTAACCCAATTTACATTTACTTCTGCCAGCGCACTTTTCACTTAACCTTTCCTACAATTTATGGGTGGAAATACAATTACAGACAAATAAAATGTCAACCATTTTATCTAAAATGTAAAAATGCAATGACTCTCTGTGAGAAAGCAAAGCTCATTTTGAGGATTTCACTAATTTTTGAAGTTAGCATTTCAGTTTAAGTGCATAATTTAAAAAAACTTGAAAGTCTAAAAAATTTTCTTAGAAGTCCATCTTAAATGTCAACAGACAAAAAAATAGAACAGAAAATCCTTTTATTGTCTTGCAGTGGTGACATTTTGGTGAGAGAGAAAGAAGCTGTGACAAAAAATATAATAAAAGGAAAAGGAAATCTATGCTAAAGTGTGTTAAACAGTTTCAACCAAAGCTGTCAATCAATCATCTTCTGACATTTATCTAGAACTGGTCCACAGGGACTAAAACATCCATCTCCTCACCACATCCAGCTCACCTGGAGAGATTCCAAGGTATTCCCAGGACAGATGTGAGGTATCATCTCTACAGAGAGTCCCCCATCTCCTCCCAATGACATGTTTGAAACTTTTCCTGTGGAAGGCATTCAGAAGGTATTCCTATGGGATGTCCAAACCACCTCGACTGGCTCCTTTTGATGTGGAGGGGCAGCTACTCCACTGTGATCTTTGCATGAGCCCCATCCCTGACCAGGATGGCAGTGGCAGAAGTGTGAACTGCCCTTCTCATAACCAAAAGTCTCCTAATTAAAATTCTCTCCACCTTGGCAACAATGAGAAGTTCTGACCATAAAAACTGTGAACAGAAACAGTCCTAGAGATCAACCCTGGCAGATTCGTATACTTCCTGGAGGCCATCAAACTAAATAATAAATCAATTTAACAAATGCTCTTTGCTACGGCAACTTAGAGCTGCCACCCACTCAAAAAATAAATCAGAGCTTTATTATGGTATAACACTTTCATGTCTGTACAGCACAAAAAAATCTAGGTTCACCAAGGAACATTATCGTAGGTCCTTCCTCCCAATATCTGTTAGGATTTACAACCACCACAGCTCCCATCAAACCCAGTAAATAACCCCTTTTGCATTCCTTCATTCCTGCAGCTTTTGGTGATTTGCACATTTTTTGTTGTCATTCTACCTGCACACACTCATTACTGCATTTGCACTGTTTCACGTTCATGTTTCCCATTCCATGCAAATATATACCAACTTTTTTAATCCACATGGTTTTTTTATGCTTTTACTTTTTATTTATTAAAATGTGTATGTAATAGACAAAAGGAAATATGAAAATGAGTAACAATTGATCTGTGATCTGTTAGTTCTTTTTCTAACTTCGTTCGGTGTTTCACTATGGGAATCGCCTTGGCGTGACCAACTACGGAAGCTCCAATGACATCACGTCTGTCTGTGACAGACCAGTTGTGCCGTGCCCGGGCTCCGCCCACCCCATATAACCACGGCCAACTGACCCCTCCTACTCATTCTCGCTTTCTTCCCGTGAGAAACTACACTTTGCTCCCTCGGCGATTTTCAGGCTATCTGTTAGCTGCTCAACTGTTCCCAGGCGTACCGCCAGGATACGTCGCCGAACGCAGTTTTCACGCTGGTCTGGATTGCGCTGAGTAAGTGCTTTTACAAGTCACTTTGTACACCTCGCTAGGGACAGTGGACGCGTCGCGGCGAACTGTTCCCACAGCTACTCTGTTGTCGTTGACGGAGTAGTAGTAGCGAGTGTCTCAAGCTAGCGCGTTAAGGCGAGCTTGTCCTCGGCTCGCTTACCATTTACTTGCTAGCGAGTCCGTTTTTGGCGCAGCTAACGTGTCACGACGAGCTGCCCTACATTTTAAATACAGCTTTGGCCGCAGACTTAACTCTGCTTACTAGTTTGCTAACGCTGTTTCAGGCTAACGTGTCACGGCGAGCCGGAATTCAACTATGGCTTCCACACCTACCCCCACCGAAGGGTCGGAACCAAAGATTAAGGAGGCTGCATCCCGCCTGTGCCCAGCCTCATGTGGGGCCTCTATTTCAGGCAGGGACCCTCACCCTATGTGCATAGCG
>SSNS01000143.1:1185492-1327382 GCA_006937985.1 Aphyosemion australe
GCTCCAGACTCCTCTCGGTTCGTGCAACGCACGTGGCGGGCAGCTTGAACAGGGGAGCAGACCTCCTGTCCAGAGGGAATCCACTGTACGGGGAATGGAGGCTCCACCCCCAGGTGGTGCATCAGATATGGCAGAGGTTCGGTCAGGCCACCGTAGATCTCTTCGCCTCTTGGGAAAACACCCACTGCCCACTTTTCTTCTCCCTGACAGACGCGAACGCACCTCTGGGCGTCGACGCAATAGCTCACCCTTGGCCCACAGTGCTGCTGTATGCATTTCCGCCTCTCAGCCTGATCTCCTCTATTCTGACAAGAGTAAGGGCACAGAGCCTGTCATTGATTTTGGTGGCTCCATTGTGGCCATCCAAACCGTGGGTGGCGGAAATAATCCAGATGCTGTGGGACGAGCCCTGGCCCCTGCCTGTTCGCAGGGATCTTCTGTCCCAGGCCAGGGGGGAGATTTATCACCCCTACCCAGATCGCATGGCTCTTTGGGCCTGGCCTGTGAGAGGTGGAATCTGAGGGCAGCAGGCCTGCCCCCAGGGGTCATTGACACCATTCAAAATGCGAGGGCCCCCTCAACCCGCTCTCTTTACAGTGGTAAATGGAGAGTTTTCGAGGTGTGGTGTGAGAAAAAACATGTTGTCCCTTTTCAGTGTTCAGTGGTGGATGTACTCTGTTTTTTGCAGAGTCTGATGGACATGGGTAAAGCTTTCTCCACTATTAAGGTTTATCTGGCAGCAATTTCTGCATGCCATGTGGGGTTTGGTGACAAATCGGTGGGGCAACACCCATTGGTGGGTCGCTTCATGAGGGGCGCTCGCCGTAAACTACCAGTCTTTAGGCCACTGGTACCATTGTGGGACCT
Organism: Aphyosemion australe; assembly: GCA_006937985.1. Lineage (NCBI taxonomy): Eukaryota > Metazoa > Chordata > Actinopteri > Cyprinodontiformes > Nothobranchiidae > Aphyosemion > Aphyosemion australe. The sequence continues at coordinate 1,186,360 of SSNS01000143.1, forward strand.
CTCTCTCGTTCTGGAGGCCCTCTGTCATCATCCTTTTGAACCTGTAGATGGGGTTGGATTGAAATGTCTCTCTTTGAAGACTGCACTGCTCTTGGCTTTGACAACAGCGAAGAGAGTGAGTGACCTTCAGGCATGGTCAGTTAGTCCCTCTTGTTTACAGTGGGCCCCTGGCTACACTAAGGTGTGTCTGCGGCCCAATCCAGCTTTTGTGCCTAAGGTAATGGAGTCATCTTATAGCTGCTCCCCAGTGGAGCTGCTGGCTTTCCATCCACCTCCTTTTTCCTCAGCAGAGGAGCAGAAGCTTAATTGCCTCTGCCCAGTTCGAGCTTTAAGGGCTTATATGGACAGGACGGCTGGTTTCAGAAAATCAGACCAACTGTTTGTTTCTTGGGCTACGGCCCATAAAGGCAAGCCTGTGTCTCGTCAGAGACTGGCACACTGGATTGTAGAAGCTATAAGCCTTTCATATAGGTGTAAAGGGGCTGAACCCCCAGCAGGGGTGAGGGCTCATTCTACAAGAAGCATGGCCACATCTTGGGCCTTGTTTCGTGGTGTGTCTGTTCAGGATATTTGTGCAGCAGCTAGCTGGGCCACGCCACTCACTTTTGTGCGGTTTTACAGGCTGGATGTTTCTCAGCCATCACTAGCGCATTCAGTGCTAGAGGCAGGATCCAAAGCGTCTGCCTAGTGGTCAAACAGGCTTTGCTGCAACTCGCTTCGGGGCGGACACGCAAACCGGGAGCGGGCCATATCTCCCATAGTGAAACACCGAACGAAGTTAGAAAAAGAACGTAGGGTTACGTTATGTAAACCCCGGTTCTTTGATAACAGAGTGAGGTGTTTCACCAACAATTCCCTTCTTGCATGTACGGTAAGAAATCGTATGAATGAGTAGGAGGGGTCAGTTGGCCGTGGTTATATGGGGTGGGCGGAGCCCGGGCACGGCACAACTGGTCTGTCACAGACAGACGTGATGTCATTGGAGCTTCCGTAGTTGGTCACGCCAAGGCGATTCCCATAGTGAAACACCTCACTCTGTTATCAAAGAACCGGGGTTTACATAACGTAACCCTACGTTCTATCTGAGGACTGATTCGAGTTTGACTGATCATGCCTGAAAGGATCCGGTGTTGCAGCCACAGACATGACACCCCGTGGACTGGTGCTGCCTATTGGAGCTGCCGTAGTGGCCGGCCGCCATCTTGGTTGGGTCTTCATTCGTCCCCAGTGCATTCATTTCTACAGAGTAAGGTGCTTACTCAACTAAAAAACACATTTTATCAAACTTTTTTACAAAATTAGACACATGGTATGGCATGATAATTAAAATATAAATATAATTAAACAAAATAAATGAAAATATAAAATTCCATCAGGTAGGCTAGAAAAGTCAATAGTAATGCCACGTGATCTGTTTTCAATAGTTCGCCGGTTATTATATATAACTGTAGGCTGCACAAAAACGGTAGCCTAGTGAACTAGACCAAATCCGTGCTTTGCAGAGTTTGGTCTAGGCACGCTTCATTGGAACCCTCACAGCCTGATCCACTGCTGTGGCTGTCCAATCACAGCTCGCTATAGATTTGGTTGGGCCAATCACAGAGCAGGAGTAGCCGATGACGTCAGCGCTGCGGCCGCAAACACAAACAACATGGCGGCAACGCAGGAACCATGTTCGTTTTAAACGGCTTTGTCATCAACATTGGATTATTTAGACTCCAACGTGCGTAAGTCTGTCGGCTAAACTTAGCAGCTTCTTATTTTTATCAAACAAAGTAGTGCAATGTCCCAGTACACCTGATATTCACGTGTTTTTCATACAAAAATGACAGAAATCATTGATGTTAGACGCCATTGCTGCCTCCCTCTTTTCCGTCGCTGTGATTACGTCACGTTGTTCGTTACTCTGATTGGTCCTAGCGCTATCCAATTGCGTGCAGACAGTTTGAAAGACAACCGTAGATCCCGCCTCACGACTGAGAGCCGTAAATGGGTCGTGGCCAGACTATATATTCACATATATAGGATGGCTTGCCAGGCTACAAAAACGGGCAGTTGCTCACTCTGCATTGACTTAGCAGAGTGAGGAGACCCATCCAATATGGCGGCGACGCTGTTACGCTCTCCAGCGCCCAATACATATACAAGTCTATGGTCAGAGCTTTGCTCACATACTTCATTCTTGCTCTGACTGTTTTTCTTGATATCTCCTGGTTCTAGTGTGTTATGTTTTCTTGTTTACTTTTTTCTTATTTTTTTTACTCTCCTTTTTGTTCCTATAATGAATGTAATTGCTGCAGTGACACCATCATTTCCCAACTGATGGATAATAAAGGGATTTTCTATTCTATTCTATTCTATATCATCACATTCTTAAAATACAAATATTACATTGTAAACACGTGAACTTATATTGTACAAACATTAGAAGTATACTGATAGAACAATAAAAGTAGCACGTTATAACGTGACATCACTCTTGTTTTTGCGTGGGTGGCATCTCTATGCTTCCGTACATTTCCGTGTGTTTAAAAAATGCAAACATTCTCCTTCTTTGGGGATCGTCAACTGTCACAAAAGTTTATCGCCCAGTATTCCTGAATAAACCGTGCAGGTCTTGATCAGGAGTTCAGCAGCAGGTCCCAGGCACTCAGAAGTCAACCTGCAAATGTCAAAGAACCCACTCACGCTTCTCCACTCTTCCTGGAGCGTGACTCACCATCAGTCGGCATAAATAGTCTGCCACGGTGACAGGAACTGCATTTAGGCAGAAAAATCATGTAATCTGTTGCTGCCAGGGAGAAGTTATTATTATCTAAACTCAGTTTGCTTTTAAAGATGGAGAGAAGAGAAAATGTCTCAAAAGAATTCAACAAAAATGTGATAGGTGTATGGTATCATTTAACAATTTGAAACAGGAGTAAGAAGATTTTTGTTCCACATTCTCAGAAACAAATTTGGAAAGCTATTGGAACATTTGCTGTAAACTGACCAATATTTCTAAATTAAATATCACACCTCCAGCAGACATTTAGCATTTTCTACAGGTTTCATAAATTCCTGAGGTTCTGAGTGGTTCATTTATGAGGTAGAATCTTGTTGGAGACCACATGGATGCACAATTCTGAAGCCAACTCAGAAGACAGAAAACATTTTCAGCCCTTTTACTGTAAATCATTGAGGTAAAGAGCATTTCTAGTGCATCTCTTATATAATTTAAATGTCCAGGGGAGCAGAAGTGTCTGACCTACTGTTCCTTAAGGGTGACAGTTCCACAGCATTTTCCTCAGCAGCACTGTTCAGTATAAAAATCCTGAAGCCTACCGTGCAGAACCCTATGAAACCATCTGACCCACTTCAGATAGCAAATGTAATGATTTTGTAGAGCAAAACACAAAAAATATATAAGACTGCAAACATGGATGTTTAAATACCTGCATGCTCACGCTTCTTTGTGAGATCAGTTCCTCAAAATATAGAAATATTACAACAAAATAATTCTTAAAACTAATAATTTAGTTTCTGTGGCATCACCACGAGTCTGATCTGGTGTGTGAGAGGCTCCTGTTGATTTAAAGCTGTTGTAAATATTTGTATGCTGTTTTACTGTGTGTGATGATCACTTTTTAACAGTTTATCCTTTCGCTCTGAGTCATACCAGTAAATGAGTGTATTTATAACAACATTAGACGTGGCTGACGGGAACCTTGACCCAGACAGGCACTGAATGGAAATTTAAGACATTTACAGCATCGTTACTGTTGAACCCTGGCTCTTTTTAAGCTGGCAGGACAAATTTGACAAGGAAGGCGATGCAATTTTTATCTTTGAAAAGCACAAATTGAAGAGAGGAAAGAGTTTACATTCAAAATGATCCTAGACCAAAACTTTTAGATTCCCATAAAGTAAAACATCTGCTCATTTAAGCTCTACAATAGATTAAATGTATAAAACAGCCAGGTTGTGTCTTTAAGAGACAGCTGTGTCCCTCCTTAGTTCAGACCTGTTGGCTGGCTGCATCTGCATGTGCCCCATGCCTGTGGCGACAGGCAAAAACACAACATGCATACTAATGGGGCCTTGGATAGAGCTGCTGAAGCCGAGCATCCTCCTAAAGCGTGATCTTAATATAACCTACACAGCATGTGCTTCGTCAACAGTCTCCAGCTTCTTCTGCCTCAACAGGAAATTATGAATGAACCGTCAAACCCACAGCATCTGTGGAAACGTGCTCTTCTGTGGTTTGAGTCACTCACATGTAACTAACAAGGTCACACAGGAAACAGACAGCGCCAAAGCTTGTGAAATCACAGGAGACGACCCAGTTTTTTACTTAATTAGCGCTGTGAGGATGAATACACGTGGCGTCATTTTAGATTATTTCAGATTTAGTTGCAATTTTTCCCACTGTTAGAGAGTACAAGAACTTGAAAAATAGGACATTTCTTATCAGTTTATTATTTTTTTAATTCAAAGGTTCAGATGCAAAATGAAAGTAGACAGATGTATTTGTTCTTAGATGTAGTCTCAGAGGTTGGAATGATCTCAGATTAGTGAGTTTGGGAGAAATGCCCATGGAAGTGTCGGGGTAACATTTAGTCAAAACCAGACTCACTGAAAAGACAATTTCAAAAATCTGAAACTAAACGTTTAAAACGATTTTAGTGAATCCTGTATTATGTAATTTTTACACTTCATGACTTTTGCATCTCTTACTATGTTGTCAACCAAACATCTTTAATATAATGTGTAAATGTGTGCAGGATAAACTATTTACCAACAACAGAGATGGATCATTTTTTTTAAATATAACTTTTATTTCAAATAATAAGAAAACATTACATTTTCTTTTGCTAAGTATGCATGTAACCTTTATATAACCAGGAAAGAAAACCCTTGAGATTAAAAATCTCATTTACAAGAGTGTCTGAATGTCCAAATGTGCTTTGGACTAGATTCACTCATTACCATAAAACATGTATAAAGATGAACCAGACACCCCCACATTCTTCAATCGCTATTAAAATGATAAATATGTAAACACGCCTGGGAAAAATGATCTGAAGCACAGATTTTTTTATCTTACTCAGGAAAATGTTGACTTCATTAGTAAGCTGGGGGCAGGACTCAAACTTTGTAATGGTACCAACCACTATTATACTCACATGGGGGCTTCAACTCCCATGTTCCCATCAGATGTTCAGTAAACTAAACATAGTGAGAAGATATTGAAAAAAACTTTCAATTCCCACCCCTATTTAAAGTAGTATAGTATAGTATAGTATAGTATAGTAAGTCAGAATGCTGCTGCTAGAGTCTTAACAAGAACCAAGAGAACCGAGCACATCACTCCTGTTCTTAGAACTCTACACTAGTTACCAGTAAACTACAGAATCCAGTTCAAAGTGCTTCTACTAGTTTATAAATCACTCAATGGCATGGGGCCAAATACATGTCAGATCTCCTTACAGTATAAACACCCAGCAGGGCTCTGAGATCCTTAGGAAGCAGTCAGCTGGTAGAACCCCGGGTCAGAACCAAACAGGGTGAAGCTGCTTTTAGCTACTATGCTGCACACAGATGGAACCAGCTTCCTCATGACCTCAAATGTTCCCCAACTCTAGTAACTTTTAAATCAAATTTGAAAACGTTCATGTGTTCATCAGCCTATGAATGAATGTTTCTTATGCTGCACCTTCTGCACTGTAACTGCTCATTCTTTAACTTTGCCTTTTTATTTTATTTCTTTCATCTAACTGTATTTGTGTATTTCTTAATTTAATTTTAAAATCTGCTGTTTTATGTTGTCACGTTGATTTTAATGTTTTATGTTCTTGCTGATCTTGCACCTGGAAAGCACATTGAATTGCTTCTGTGTATGAAATGTGCTATATAGTACATATAGTACAGTATAGTATAGTATAGTATAGTATAGTATAGTATAGTATAGTAAATTAATAAAGCATCTTGCATTTGTTTCCTAGGTTTATTTTTTCTGAGTGGCCCTAATAAACCTTTCTAATAAGAAACTAATTTTTAGGAGCACCCTTCTTTGTCTCACAAATAAATTCAGATTTATTCAGTATTGTTTTTAGTTTTGCATTCTCTCCATGACATAATGCAACTTTGGCATCAACTCAAGAAATGAAGTTTCATTCATTAGATTCATTATATCTGAGGACTTCATTCATCCCTGCTGTCATGATCTGTATATCTGCATCATCTTAAATTGAAAACCTCCATCCCACACTGGCAGACCACGTGACATTATTCATCATCAAACAAGATTACAGTCACATTACATAATGGGCTGTGGTCTCTGACGACAGCAGCAGAAGGTTGATAAGTAATATGCAGGTGATCCTGAGATAGGTGAGTGTGTGCGCTAGAAAATAGCTCATCACGTATCATTCTGATTATGCCCAAGCTGCTTGACATCAAGTGAGTCATGATAAACGTGTGGCTCAAGGATGCAGAGATGGATGAGTTTGATCTTCTGGGATCATTTCCACACACTCTGATCTGGTTTGAGCAAGGACAAGAGAGAGATCAGAAAGAGGAAAAAGGCTGAAATATCAGCTTGATTTTGATAAGAAAGGAGCTGAAATGTCTCGTAAAAAGACCACATGTTGAAAGGCTGAGTTTTACTGTAGGTCAGAGTTCCTTCTAGTTACAACCCACACAGAAACCACAAGCCCCAGTGGCTTTCCCTTTGATTAAACACAACTAATGTGATACCATTTAAATAGCAGCATAACAATTCAGCTCCTCATTTCCCTGTGGTATTGTGCAAAGTCCAAAGACGAAACAATTAAAACGTTTAGCCAAAGGAAGCAGTGAAAAGACAGTGATGAAGACAAGGAAAAAGCCATTTCCCAGGAGAAATCATTACTTGGTCCAACAGCTTTGATCATTCTAACACATGCAAGTGAATATTCTAAGTTGGTCTGTACTGTAAAGCCTGAGAGGAAAGAAAAGACCAGTATAATAAAAGAAATGTGTTTTATTGATAAACCTTTAATTCTGACAAGGTTTTCTGTTATACAACCACCATGTTGGTTTCTGAAAGAGTCTTAAACATCTACGATGATAATGATGTGTGTAAATAAATATTTATTTTCTCATCCTTGTTTTACATGTATGAAAAAAAATCGGTCTAGTTCTCAAGCCATGTATGGTTGGCCCTACACAAATCTTATAATTGATATAATTGTCTCTAAGCCACTTTCAATGTAGTCCTTTACTACCACCAATCTGAAACTTCTTTCTCTTTGGGCTTTTCCATTTTCAGAGGTTCCTACTCTGAATCATCTGTCTCCATTTAGTCCTGTCTTCTTCATCCTCTACCCTCACACCAACTAACTTCATGTCCTCTTTCTCCACATCCAAATCTCCTCCCAGCCTCCTGCCTGGAGGCTCCGACCTCAGCATCCTTCTACCTATGTAATCATTGTCTCTCCTTTGGATATGTCCAATCCATCTCAGTCTGGCCTCTAAATTATCTCTAAAACATCTAGCACCAGCTGTCCCTCCAATGTCCTCATTCCTGATCCTATCCATCCTCATCATTGCAGAAGAAAACCTCAACATCTTGAGCAACCTCCAGTTCTGCCTCCTGTCTTATTCTCATGGACAGTCTCTAAACCAGTGGTTCCCAACCTATTTTCCTTGAGGAACCCCCTTGCCTGTGTCCAAGACAAACAAGGCCCCTTTACCCCAACTCCTACCTGCATACACACATTAAAAGGGATTAATTACAAACTTTACACAGACATACACAGATATAACTTACACAGTCTTTATTATACAATTGGGTGTGTTATTGGATTGTATTAATGTAGATTTTTACAAATATATTCTTGGTAACCTCACAGCCTAAACACAGCCAACACTGTGGTCACCCCATTGGGGGTCATGCACAGGGCTTAATTTGAGCCGGATCTTGCTGGAACAGGATCCGGGAACTGTCTTATTTTGAAGGGACGCGTTCCGGTAATTGTCTGCTAGGATCCGTTAACTCGCGCTGCTACCTCATGATTACAATGGGTAAATGAGGACGCTGTGTTGGGCAGGGACTTACGGGTGAGTGGTTCATTTGTCCAATCTCATACCTAAACTTTGCGCTTTTCGGCAAAATCGCCGTTTTTAAGCCAACTAAGCCGTTCTGGTTTCAGCAGTCAGTAAGGGAAAGGGGATTCATCTTGTTCACAAACGATCTTTGTTTTGGCGTGTCGTCATTTGACCAATCACAGTCGCGGAAACAGACGCTTTGGCAGCGCCCAAGGACTGTATACCCACACGGCGCTCACAAGCAGCGGCTTTGAGCTTAAAGTTTGTCAAATCAAACAAAATCACCACTAAATAACACCGTTTTTCTGTCGAGGACTGTAGCAGATTTACCTCCTTTCAGCCTTTAGAGATTTTCCCCCGAGGCTCGTTGTGTTTTTTTTTTCAAGTCAAGTTCGGAGTTTAACATAACCACCGCCAGTATTTAACTCCGTTAAAACCAGTAGCTGTATAAATGAAAGGTTAAAACCTAATATTAACAACATAAATACTTGTTTCTGGTGAGAAATGGCCACCAGCATGCTGCAGCCTCACTCATGTAAAAGTCATCCTAATATATTGATCTGGGCAGCGGAAGATTTAAGGAAGCTGGAGTACAAACACGTGATGAGATCATTTCATAATGTTGTAACATTTCTGCAGCACTAAAGCAGAGTTGTAACATTTTGCCCTTAGCAGTGGTTTATTAAAGTATTCAAGCAAACAGCTGAGATAAAGCTGCATCTCCCTGCAGCTCCAGCTCTTCCTGAACGTTTAATCAGAACCAACTCATCAGAGCAGCATGAACACAACAATAACCTCCTAAGAACTCTGGAATATTTTCAGATGTTTTCATGTTTGGTGTTCTGTGAGTTAGTCTCACAGTAATTCTTAACTATATGATGATCCCTATAATCATTTCCTGATCATTTTTGTCAGGCATATTTTTTCTTTTGTTCTGAGCAGAGGGACTGTCTAAACATCATGATAGAAAATGGTTTGCATTTTGCAAAAAAATCACATTGATGATTTTTTGTAAGTATTCCAACAAATTACTGTAGCAAAATAAAAGGTATGTAAATGTCAGAGGTCCCTACAAACTGATGCAACTCATTATGCGAGGACCTTGTGAGAAATGTGTGTAAACTTTGAGAATGTGGGCACAATTATAAGTTATTCGTCAAAAAGTCCATTAATTATGAGCCAACGCCACCCCCCCACCCCCCCACGTGCGATCCGGCATCAGTTTTGTCCTTCGTGAACTTTGGTCCGACATCACTACTTTCGTTCCGGTAACTTTTGATTTACAAACTAAGCACTGGTCATGCACCAAAGGTTGGGGACCACTGCTCTAAACCAGACAACATGGCTGGTGTCACTACTGTCTTGTCAACCTTTCCTTTCAATTTTGCTGAAAACCTTTTATCGCACCAGATACTTTTCTCTACCCATTCCAACCTGCCTAACATGCGTCTTCATCTTTTTTCCACACTCATCGTTGCATTGGACCGTAAACCATGTCCCTTCTGGGGCAGCAGTAGCTCAGGAGGAAGAGCGGGTTGTCCAGTAATCGGAAGGTTGCAGGTTCGATTCCGGCTCCGGCCAGAGAATGCTGCTGTGTGTCCTTGGGCAAAACACTTAACCCGCCTTGCCTGCTGGTGGAGGTCAGAGGGACTGGTGCCGCCAGTGCTCGGCAGCCTCGCCCCTGTCAGTGCGCCCCAGGGCAGCTGCAGCCACGTTGTAGCTCATCCCCACCAGCGTGTGGATGACTGATTGTGTTGTGAAGCGCCTTGGGGGGTTGTAGAACCCTAAGAAGGTGCTATACAAATACAGGCCATTTACCATTTATTTACCATTCTTTACTTTAACTCCCTGTAACATCACCATTCCACTTGTGTCCCTCTCAGTAGCTATGTTTACATGGGCACAAGTAATCGGAATGAATGTCCTATCAGATCAAAAATTCTTGGAGTAACATAATGCCCACTGCACATGTGTGCAGCTTCAGCGTGACGTCTTTCTGCCTTTGCAGACACTCAGGACAAGTCAAAAACATGGCGGGAGGTAAACAGAAGTGGTCTGTTGCAGACACTATTTTTTTACTGGAAACACTACGGGAGCTCAATATTACTGAACGTCTCGATGGCTGAAAGGCTAGAAATGCTGAGTTATACACTCAAGTGCATCTGAAGATGCATAGACAAAGCTAGAGAGTAAGAAAATAAAATGCAAGGGAAAAGAGGTGCGGACAAGATGGCGTTGGTTTACAATTTTTTTCCAGGAAAGACAATTCTGCGCATGCTCAACCTGTTTAATTTTATTGAATGCTTGGTGCATGAATACTCACGGCATGATCGGATCGTTTCAGTTAGTGTCCATGTAAACAGAGATTTCCAATCAATCAAGATTAGAATCGGATAGGAGAAATTTGATGCATGTAAACGTAGCTACTTACATGTTTTCTGTCTTGCTGTGACTAATCATTTCTCTTTTTTTCCTGAACTTACCCCCACCTCTCTAGCTTATCCTCTACCTGCACCCTGCTCTCACTGCAGATCACTTTGTCATCTACAAACATAACAGTTCATGGAGACTCCTTTCTAACATCATCTATCAGCCTGTCCATCACCAACGCAAACAAGAATGGGCTTAGAGCCTCTCCATGATGCACTCCCACCTCCACCTTGAACTTCTCTGTCAGTCCTACAGCACACCTCCCTGCTGTCTCACACCTCACTGCTGTCTCACAGCTCTCATACATGTTCTGCACCATTCCAACATACTTCTCTGCCACTCCATATCTCCTCATGTACCACAGCTCCTCACTCAGCATCGTCATATCCTTCTCTGAATCTACAAAGGAACAACGCAGCTCCCTCTGATCTTCTCTGTACTTCTACATCAGCATAAAGCAAAAATAGAATATATAGTATTCTTTCTTGGCGTGAAACCATACTGCTACTCACAAATAGTTACTTCTCTCGGTCTAAGCAATGCTAAGACTAGCAGTTAGCTCATACGTCTTGTAGGATGTAAACTATTTCTCTAAACAGAGGCCATTCAGGAGAGCAATTACAATTTACACCAAAAAACACTTAAAAATGACCAAAATATCCATTTAATTCTAAACATTGATACATTATACTGCTTTCAGATGATTTCATCAACTCTTTCAAATAAAATTAACAGAAACAATCATTTGTATATTTTCAACTCCCTGAACACAGCTGCACACCCTCATCAAGCACCTTATGTAACTTTTAAGTATGACATTTTATTTTTATATAAACATATTGTTGTATAATCTCTGCACTCAAGGCTGAGCTTCTCGTTTCGTTTATCCTGCATGTGCAATGTTTCATTCTGATTCAAAGTAGGTTTTAATGATTTGTTGGTTATTTTTATGAAGGTCCAATGAACATATCATTTAAAGTTCTAAAGTTAAAGACGCTACATGGTGTTTATTCTCATATCAGTGATCTGAAGAACATATTCATGTTGTACTTGGTGGTATTTCAGAACAAATCCAACAGCACAGTGATTCAACTGAACAATTTTCCTTTTCAGCTGGGAATCCCTGGAAACCCTCACAGACTCAGTGGGAGTCTGGAGTGGTTGAATGTAATATTTAGACTTTCATGACATCACCCTTGCAGGCAGCGTACAGTATCTAAAGCAGGGTTTCCTCCTCTCCTGTATGTCTGTGACCTTCTTACATGAGTGAAAGTGTTGGGTTTAAGGGATTTTTCACTCATCTTTTCAATCAAAGCTGATTAATCCTTTGTCTTCCAGACTTCCTGTGGAGCTGCAGCTTCCGCATCATTTGGGATCACTGCCTGAATTAGATCAGGACAGACCTGCTATTCAGCAGCTACAGCATCTAGATTCCTTTTCACAACATTTAATTTCCCTCTGGGATTATTAAAGTATTTTTGAACTGAATTGAATTTTACTGAAAAGAAACAGCTGGATTTACAGCTAATCCAGCACAGCTTCTGAGCAGCTAATGCAGCAGTGTGTTTATATGCAGATAATTGTTCAGAAGATGAAGTCAAATTTTGTAATAATTACCAGCAGGATGCATGCTTTCAAAAGCACGACACTCCAACCAGCTTCTGCCTCTATCTACATGAATTTCACAATGACACAAATTATTTATGCACCCGTGTATCCAATTGGTTAATAATTAACCACATGGAAATTGATAAAAAAAAGTCCTTCTGGAGTCTTTTCCAGTCATTTAAGAACCTAACCCTAACCCTAACCCTCACAAATGCTGTCATACAAAGTTAACAGGCATGCTAAAAACACAGCTTTTAACTAACTAACAAAAAGAAAAGCTGGTGCAGACACTGAAAAGACAGAACACAGATTTTGCAAAAGACCAATCCAATTTTTTAAAATGATTAAATGAAAATTTTTGCCCATCAGACAGCTATGATGCCTTCAGTGAAAGCAAAACATGAGTGAAAACAACAGGGATTTTCAGGCATGACAGCAGAACATACCAGCAGTGAGTGAAAAGTGAGAGAATGAGTGGTGATGGGACCAAAATTCAGATTTTTCCAAAAAGTGTGGAAAAAAAGAACAATAATTTTGCTAAACCAAACTAGCTCAAAATTATAGCTTCTGAAAAAACTAAATTTTTAAAAATGAATTAATTAATTAATACTTTTTTGAATAGGAATAATATAGTTTAACATATACAATGAATGCAATTGATGTGCTGTACAGCGTTACTTCAGTAAAATGAAACTGGATTCATGCTGAAAGTACATTAAAAAATATACATACACACACAAATATATATCTGTGTGTGCGTGTGTGTGTGTGTGTGCTTGCGTGTGACAAGACCCGGGCAATAATAAGCTGGCCAAAGAAAGAAATACAGACCACAGATGTTAAGACATGGAAGCTTCTAACCATGCATGGAGGGTTCCACCCCAAGTCCAGCACCATGAGAATATACACTAGCCATAAGGAAGGAGGCTGAGGACTAGTGAATGTGAGAGCCACTGTCCAGGATGAAACATCCAAGATCCACAAGTACATCAAGGACAAGGCCCCAACAGATGACGTGCTCAGTGAATGTCTCAGACAATGGCGAACAGAAGAGGAGGTGCTGGAAATACCATCATGGGAGGACAAACCCCTACATGGGATGTGCCACCGACAGATAACTGAAGTGGCTGATATCAAGAAATCCTACCAATGGCTAGAAGAGCTGGTCTGAAGGACAGCACAGAGACACTCATCATGGCTGTACAGGAACAGGCCCTGAACACCAGAGCAACAGAGGCCAAGATCTACCACACCAGACCAGACCCAAGGGGTAGGCTGTGCAAAGAGGCCCCTGAGACAATCCACCACATAACTGCAGGGTGTAAGATGCTGGCAGGGAAAGCATACATGGAACGCCACAACCAAGTGGCTGGCATAGTGTACAGGAACATCTGTGCAGAGTATGGACTGGAAGCCCACGGTCAAAATGGGAAACACCCCCTAAGGTAGTAGAGAACGAGCGAGCCAAGATCCTGTGGGACTTCCAGATCCAGCAAAATGGTGATGGTGAACCAACCAGACATTGTGGTGGTGGACAAACAGAGGACAGCTGTTGTGGTTGATGTAGCAATACCAAGTGATGCAACATCAGGAAAATGGAACACGAGAAACTAGAGAAGTACCAGGGCCTCAAAGAGGACCCCCAAACTGGAGGAGTGGCTAAAGCAGATCCCAGAAAAAACATCAGACATCTCAGTCCAGAAAAGTGCAGTTCTAGAAACAGCTAAGCTACTGAAGAACCCTCAAGCTCCCAGGCCTCTGGTAGAGGACCCGAGCTTGGACGGATGAGACCACCCGCGGAGGGTGAGATGGGATTTTTGTATATATGTATAAAACAAGAGACATTTTAAAACTCAAAACACAAGGACCCTATGAGTGCAGCTTTGCTTTAGGTCCAGCCAACCCTTAACTTTTGATGTAAGCAGTTTCAAATCTGGAATTAATTTGATTTTGGTTGGTAAAGTGTTCCAGAGTCCACATCCCTTACTGGAGAAGGCAGATTTTACAGTTTCCATCACGCTCTTGGCTAACCAAATAATGTCTCATGATTGATCGTGTAAGGAGAGAGGTTTTGGAGCTAGATTATGGTGAGTGAAATTTTCAAAGTTGAGCAAATTATATTCAGTAATGCAAATATATTGGCTTGAAATAAATTACAAACCCGAATCTATCAAGAAAACCAGAACCATACAGCTTTAAATGTTACATAAAAAGGTTCATTCTTTCAATTAAGGACATTTATTGAGAAAACATGAGCATTTCAACAATGAGCAGAAAAAAAAATCCAGTAATTTCCTAAAGATTTAGAAGAAAAGAGAATCTTACAATTAAAGAAGCCAAATTATCATCAAGGGTTAAAAAATATTTCACAAAAACTGGCAAAAACACATTTTTTACACTAGTATGAGATGGTTAAAGTGCTTTTAAGTGTTTGAATAGAAGATTGTAATTAGTTTTCACATGTTTTTGATAATTATCAGTAGTTTTTGTTGTTACCATTAGCCGTATTGCAGACATTAAAATAGTCATGGCGTTTAAAGCGCTCAGAAACTGGATCCCTAAACCTTTGGCAGCTACACACAAATACTCAGTTTGTGTTTCATGTTGTATAGGTTGCACTGTAACTACCTGCAGCCTGAAACTGGATCCTTTGTTTGTTTGACAACGGCCCCTGTACATTGTAAGAGATTGGATCTATGAGTGCTGACACTGAGCTGTGACAACAATGCTGCTCTCCTTGAATATTTTGGGTCAAGCCCAGTGGCACAACCATGCAGCTCGCTCCACGTCCATCTGGGATTCTCTCTGCATTTCAGAAACTCTTTGATGTGCCACAATCGATCCACTCTCATTAGACCCAAACGGCATGTTTCTACTCTTCTCTAAATAAGAGACTTAAACTTTTGCATACAACAGTTCCCATTATGATTCAGATACTAAAAACATGCACACAATCGGAGCACGCAGCATAGAACCGCAAATCCCACAGTGGCTTAGCCGTGATTTAAGCTGCCCTGGACACATCCCAAAAACTCTCACAGTGAGGCGTAAAGAGCTTACTGTAGGATGGGAGGGGATGGATGTCTGCCACAACAGGCTCTTTCTCTCAGGATGCATCAGAAAACGGCTATGGCAGAAAATAAGAAACGCTGGCTCGGAACATCTCTAATTTATATTTCTAATACTTCAAACTGAGTCTAAACGTGTCCATAATCATGTTCTGGGCCATCCAAGCATATATGCACATTTAAAACATTTTCAGAATAGAGAAAGTGATGAGAAATGATTTATCATCTTCATCATCAAGTAAACAAAGTAATAACAATCAGAGGTGACCCAAAGAGCAAACTGATGAGTTATAATCTGTTTATAACTCTGAATTATTCATTTTCTCTAAGTGGCTGAGTTAATTAATAAAGTTGAACTTGCCAACAGAAAGAAAACTGATTGAGTTGCCTCCGTTACTATTCCTGAGGGAAATTAGAAGAGTGTGATTAGTTTAGCCTAACAAGAATAACTATTTGTTAGGTCACTGACAAGCAAACGACTTATTAATGGAATCCAAGTATTCAATAATTTTTTATCATGAAACTGATCACAAAATAGGTTTTAATCCTGTACGGTCAAATGTTTCGTATTTGATAAACAGATTCCTAAGTCCGTAGACCTCGATCTCTTTAACAGGATTAGTACGTTCCTCAAACGATGCTCCATCTGGAAAAGTCTTCTGCCTCCTTGTGGAAGATCCAAGTACTGCAGGAGATAAGGTGTTTCCGGCTTTAAAGGGACAATGAGTAAAACATTTGACTCTTTAGCACCATGCAGTTCAGAGTAAGTATTCCAGCTACGGTTGCCCACATGCATCAAAAAGGCAATGTGTCAACAGCTTCCAGCTTTCACTCCAGGGATCAGGTCCATTTTTTGTAATTAGCTTGCTGTTTAACCTCGCATTGGCGTAGGCAGCAGTCTGCGTCTTTGTTCATATACTTGCTGCTACACAGTGCTGCACTGTATGTAGTACCGGAGTGTTCTACTAGGGGGCAAACGAGGTACTCAGACCAGATAGAGAGCTGGGGCAACCAAAACAAACATGACGTCAACAAAAGGAATCAGTAACTCAGGGCTGCCAACATTTTAGGTTTTCCATGCATGACACGAGGCGGGGGGGGGGGGGGGGGGGGGGAGTGGGATCTCTTCAACCGCGGTGAAGTTATGCTGCGTTCGAGTTACCTCGGAACTAGGAACTCGGAAAGACGTCACACCCAAGATAACAGCTTTCTGGTTACCGCAGTCGGAGAAGTTGGAATTCCAATATGGCAGCGTCCTCGAAAACTGCTGTTTAGGTAGCTCTCAACGAACACAGATGACTAATAAACAACACTTTTAGTTTGTTCAGCTTAGCGATGCAAGTGCTACATGTAACTTTTATTTTAAACACACTCTTATATGTGTGTCTTGTAAATTAAACGCATTTCAACCACAACTTACTGTTGTCGATACGGAGAGCTGCCATCTTGGATCTCGAGGTCGGAGTTCTGAAAAAGAGTTTCCGACTGGGAGTTCCGAATTTGCGGGGCGTTTTATTTGATTTTTCCTACTCGTAAGTCGGGATTTCCGAGTTCCGAGGACAAATTGAACGCACCATTAGTTGGACGTTGGTTATTCGACAGACATTCACTCCTGGTTCACTACAGTCAGTAGAGGGTTTTCATGCCGTGCGCTGCGCCACAGAGAGACGGTGGTCAGCTGTGTTCCGAGGACTCGCTGATGAAAGCGGTGGTCCGCTTAGGGACCGTCAACAATTTCTAGTCATTTGAGAATGCATACAAAAAATCAATTTACCTAGAGGCTTTTGAAGAAAAAAAACATATACTGTATATATATATATATATTTTATAAAAATCTTAATAGAAAAGATAAAATTGTATGAAATATGATTAAAAAAAACTGTTGGGTCTCATTGGACTACCTTAGTAACACAATTGGGAATTGTTTTTGAGTATTTTTTTAATCAATTTACCAAGAGGATTTTGAAGAAAAAAATCTTAATTTTTATGAAAATGTTAATTAAAAAAAAGATCAGATTGCTTAAAATATGTTAAAAACTGTTATGTCTCGTTGGTCTAGTTTAGGAATAGAACTGAGGATTGATTTTGAATAATTTAATGAAGCTGGAAGCTTTTGACTTTTTGTATGCATTCTCAAATGACTAGAAATTGTTGACGGTCCCTAAGCGAACCACCGCTTTCATCAGCGAGTCCTCGGAACACAGCTGACAGCCGTCTCTTTGTGGCGCAGCGCACGGCATGAAAACTCATCGCCGCTGACCGTAGTGAACCATGGAGTAATGTCTGTTGAATATCCACTGTCCAACTAACCTCACCGTGGTGCTTTTTCAGCGTGGGAAATTGGAAGTGTGGCGTGAGAGCGTGTGAAGGGGGTCAGATGTGTGTGTCTCACGCTCAATGCGTGAGTGTTGGCAGCCCTGGTAGCTGGTTAATTTTGAAATTACGGCAGAAAAAAAGACAGCAGCGGTATCGTAAATGGTGTGAAGGACCTCTAAACCAGAGATGGAGTCACCACGGTGAGTGTGTCTCGCTCGTTTTGTCAACTCCACCTACTGGTTACTCGTATATTACAGCATTCGGGTGCATCATGTCGCGTCGCGTTAATTTTGAGGGACGTGCACAAACGACGCTTCAAATCAACGCAAGCTACGCGCGGCAGCCATTTTAAACATGCGTATGTGTCACTAAACAGTAAGTATATCACGGCCCTTGGTTGGTTTGGCAGAATGCATGCTTCCAGGTATTTCAGGTTACAACATGTCAAAGAGCAAATATGAAGCGCAGAGCTTTGTATGTTGTGTGTTCCTAAACAGCAACTGTATTCCAAGATGGAGCATGACTATAGAGCGTCGACCACATGAATTTGAATTTGAAATTATTTGAAAATATGAAAAAGTTGCATAGTATGGCTTTAAAGGGTTAAAGATGGAGTACGTAAGTAAGTATAAGTTAATTTGAAAACAGGGGCAAGCACAACAATACACTGACCAAGACAAAGTCAGGACAGATGCTTGGTGCCAGGTTATAGCATAAATGCTAATTTACACCAGCAGTCCTTGGGCAGCTAAATGATGACATATTAAAATAAAATAAAATAAAATAACAAATTTAAATGAGCATACATAGATGTATCATTTTGCACAAATTCAACCCAGAAAGAAACAGAAAAATAACCACAGGGCAGTAGTCTTCAAGGACCAACCCTGGACACGCCCACCCCACATACTCACACCCACTCAGCACACATTACATTTATTCAATCTAACCTAAAAGTCCATGGTCTCATTCATCTCTAATGAGACAAATGAAGACGTGTTATCATTGCCTAACCCTTTCTCACAGGTTCTTAAATCTGATTCCACTTTCCTGAACTAATTATATTCTGATTGTTTGTGCCAGTTGACATACTGTCAAAAATGTAGCTGCCTAACATAGAGCAGCTTCAAATTAGCAACAAATCCTGACCCCCCCTGTCCTTGGGAGGTGGTAATTCACACCTGATACTCGCCAGTGTCTAAAACTAAAGCAGGGATTACACCAAGAATTTGGCACCAAGTGTGTGTGGAGAGTTAAAGACCAAGCAACTCTACACCTGTAAACTCTGCAGGTACAGATGGCCACAGGTCAAGATGTCACGTCTAATCGTATCAAAGGGACACTCGGAGAGGTGTGATGGTAAAAAGATAAAGTCTTTAGGCAACTCTCAAAGCTGGATCCAGCATCTATAATATTAAAAAAGGATTTTCCGGTCGCCACAGTTAAGCCATCTCACTGTTGGTGATAAATTGCAAACAGCACTTGCAAGGCCCCGCAATTCATGCAATTTCCTTACAGTAATCATGCTGCCTTACTCTCATGTTGTTTATTATGTGCTTCTAAATAGCTGCCAAAGGTGACATCCCAGTGAGTTTCAGACTATACAGTCATTAATATCATCTCACTTAAGGCTCAGAAAAGTATTAGCGATAAAAAATGACAAACACAATGCAAATAAAGTTGCTATAGGCCAATTTTTCTTGTAGTTTAGCTGTTTTGAGCTTTGTGAGTTGATTTTGGTGCAACTTTTTTTTCCAAAAAGTAGGTGTGCAACGGCTCATCATTGATCCGTAATGGACACGGATCTCTCTCTACGGTTCGGCATGCACGTGGTCCGCGGATTGGTCATGTGGAGCGCCGAGGCGCCACGTGTTCAATCCAAACGAGAAAAGCACAGCGGTCATGGCTAGTGGAGGAGGAGATGAGCTTGAAAAACCACCTGCATCATTTAAGTCGCATGTATGGAAGCATTTTGGCTTCCCTGTAAAATACAATGATGATACAACTGCAAAAATGAACACACACGTGCACCTGCCTCCAGCCTGCTGATGCAGCACCGCGCACGAGTACCTCTGATCGCTGTGAAAGGAGGGAGGGAGGTGGCGCCTGGGACAATTATTACATTAACATGATGGGACCTGTAAATATTGTTGGGGACAAATCTGTAAAAGAGGAGGAAAGAAAAATAAACAGAAAGGTGAGGAAATGAGTGAAAATAGGACAAGCTGGGAGAAAGCAGGCTATGGCAAGTCATTTTAACATTTAATCAGCAATCAGACCTCTTTGTAATTCTTATTTATATGGCAAGTTGCGCAGAATTGAGCAGAAAAAGTGTTCTACAAAATAAAAAGACAGCAAAGTTATTTGTCTTTTCTTTTCTTTCTGCTGATCCAGAAAATGATCCGATCTGTGACTGAAAACCGTGATCCGATCCGAACCGTGAGGTATCTGATGAGTTGCACCACTACAAAAAAGCTGTCAGCTATTTATGCACAAAATATCTCTCACAAGAAGATAAATGTTTAGCAATTTTGCATGTACTTGATGAGGTATTAGCATGCTAACCTTAGCTTCATTTATTCATTTTGTAGGTATTTCTGACAATGAGCAAATAGTAGAGGTGTTCAATATCGGCTCTTTACGGATTTACCGTTATAGTCTCTTAAATTCCCACACCGATACAAAACCGATATGCAGGGTCCCTGCTCATTAAAAAAATCTACGTCGTTTTAAGTAACAACATCCCATATTTCCTAACATTCATATTTAAGCTTTAAAAATTATCTGTGCAAAAATAAATCCTGACCTGTTCCAGGGCTGCACAGTGGCGCAGTGGTTAGTGCAGTTGCCTTGCAGCAAGAAGGTTCTGGGTTCACATCCCGGCATGGAGTTTGCATGTTCTCCCTGTGCATGCGTGGGTTCTCTCCGGGTACTCCGGCTTCCTCCCACAGTCCAAAAACATGACTCTCAGGTTGATGGTCTCTCTAAATTGTCCTTAGGTGTGTGTGTGTGTGTGGTTGTTTGTCCTGTGTGTTTCTGTGTTGCCCTGCGATGGACTGGCAACCTGTCCAGGATGTACCCCATAGATATCATATATATCACTAGATGCCTTACCCGCGCTCTTCGTCGATTGGACAAACGTCCCTAACGCGGCAGCCATCTTACCTCGGACAGCTGCCCCCTTTTGTAACATTGGTGTCAATGGTGCATGTACTATTGAAATAACTCTTGCTCAATTTTCAACCGAATTTCAAACGGTTTGGTTTGTTATAAACGCCAGAGATGTGGCTGTAAAATATGACGGATTTGGCCCGTTACTTTAAAAATGTTAAAGTATGTCCTATCAAGCCTATGTGTTATAAGGTTTGTAATAATGCAACCCGCTTGTAAATCCGTTAATATTTAATCGAGTTAAGAGTGTTTTTGTTTAAGTTGTTCAATCACCTTCCATCGGCTACCATTGAGAACGGAACGTAAGCTGTCCGAGGTAAGATGGCCGCCTTGTAGGGACGCTGTCGACTCCCAGTTAAGGCATCTAGTGATATATATAACTATGGTGTACCCCGCCTGTTTGCCCGATGTCTGCTGGAGATAGACACCAGCCCCCCGTGACCCTGCTCGGATAAGCAGTTACAGAAAATGGATGGATGGATGGATAGTTCCAGTTAGGCAGTAGAAAAAAGTGCCGTATTTATTTATTCTCCAACAGCAGCTGAAACACATCCTCTCTGAGGTAATCCTGACAAACGCCCACTACACGGGGCAAACTTCTGCTTCTTCGTAAGTTGTGCCAAACAAACGACTCCAAAACTAAACCTCAGATGTGTCATATATCTGACATTTTGAGTGAGAGGAGAAGTAGCTGAAGAGTTTGTGCGTGGTATTTAAAAGTTGTGTTATTAAAAGAGTAAAAACCAATACCGATCATTTCCAATATTCCATGTCAGAGCCAATTCCGGCCTATAATAATGGTAGGTTGATAATATTGGACATAGCTAGTAAGAAGAATTTTAAGAAAGCTAATAAACATCTTAAAACTTGGCTATATGAATGCTTACACTTTTGGAGTGGTCAAATTTGAGCAAATACAAGTCATCTTTTAAGAGTTTAACTAGTATCTCAATAAAAGACAAAAGATCTGATTCTTCTTTGTTTCCTAAAGTGTCTCATCTCTATGCCTCTTTCTCCACTCATGTACATAGGCAGCGTGTGTGAACAGTGTTTCTAAAACTAGAGACATGTCCAGCTTCATTACAGCAACCTGAAACCAAAAACGTGTCTAATTTTAAGTCGACTTCAATGGAAGATGAATATTCAAAGTCTATTTTTAAATCATAGATTGTAAATATGTTGTTGCTTTTGACAACAGAGGAAACAATAGGCTGGACAGAATAACTTCCACCTCACGTGACATTATTTTCTCCTGCTCTGACACAACAGGCCTGACAGCTGCCGTTCTCCGAAAATAGCGGCAGACTTGAGGGCGAGCAGAGAGTTGAGTGATGCTGCCCCGTTGTTCATTCTGTTATCTAGGGTGCAGTATCACATACGATCCTGTCGGAACCGGGATCCACAGGTGGCAAACACAAATTCTACTCTGCCACATGGCTACAGGCGAGCTGAAAGAATATCTGTTACATACGACAACACTGCCGCCCTAATCCGTAGCCAAAAGTCAAGTGGGAATATCAGCAAAAGGGCAGCGAACAATGGAACAATAATAAAACAGCACTAAGCTGCAGAACTAAATTCAGAGAACAGACCAAATCACCGTGAAGGTGTTTACTCTTGCCCTCTTTTAGTTTTTCCAACTTTAGATAAAAGATTTTCCACATAGTAGCACGCTGTACCTGTGCAGCTGCTCCAAAGAGACATTACATGTTTGTGACAGAGGTCAAGGTGGAAGATGATGTTTCACCAAGTCATGTAATAATACTTCCACTGAAGTATCACTGAACTTTGTGATAAACAGCTACAGATGATGAGTCTAGAGCGATCTAGCTGAGGTCAACGACTCTAAAAGGCTGAGAGGAAGCTCAGAACAAAACAATTCTGCATGCAGCTGTTGTGTGTTTGGCTGGAAGTTCATCAATTATACAAATTTCTTACTTTTTTGTATAAGTATGCTTTATAATTCAGTCTTTTTTTTTACATAGATTCTTCTTCCAAAGGCAAAACCACATGAGGTGTCAACAGAGACTATCCACTTATTATCATTAAGAGCAGAGGGCAGCTTTGTGCATGTAGATGTGACGTGCAGGGTCAAACTAATTTAAACAGCCTTCTACATAAATGCATCACATAAAAGTCAAAAAGATAAACTTTTACATAGTGAAGTATCACTTTTCTGCAAATGCTTTTATTTGAGAAACTAAATGCTCATGTGGCTATTTTAAAATAAATGAAGATGTTTTTGTATGATTAGAAGCTGCTGGACTGTACTGTCACACTTGTTTCAGCAGGATTTGTTCAAATATTCCTGAACACTAAAAACATATTGGATCAATGACCATCAATTAAAAAACATAATGATGAAAAAATAAACAAATGTTTGTAAGTTAGCAAAGACCAAAATGCAGAATGTCATCTGCTCTTTAGGTATTTTTGAATTTAATTTTTTTACCCATGTTTGTAATTTTGTTTTACTTCCCTCTCATTTAATTGCTTACACCCAAACCTACCATTTTGTGTGATAAATTATTCAAACGTTCAGATTTGATCTGATCTCAGGTGTTACATTTCTGGCCCCTTACACTTTGAACCTGTTACAATAGCTGTGTACATCGGATCCAATGTACTTTTACCACAAAGACGTCGAAAAAATAGGAAGTATATCATGAATGCTGACAATCAAACTTTTGATAAAAAAATAAAGCATCTAATTTGAATATATATATAGCAGTGCTCCTCCTGTTCCTCCTTGTACAAAGGTGGAGATAGCGGTCCTGCTGTTGGTCCGTGTCTCCTGATGTACTGGCCTGTCTCCTGGTAGTGCCTCCATGTTCTGGACACTACGCTGACAGACACAGCAAACCTTCTTGCCACAGCTTGCACTGATGCACCATCCTGGATGAGCTGCACTACCTGAGCCACTTGTGTGGGTTGTAGACTCCGTCTCATGCTACCACTAGAGTGAAAGCACCGCCAGCATTCAACAGTGACCAAAACATCAGCCAGAAAGCAGAGGAACTGAGAAGTGGTCTGTGGTCACCACCTGCAGAACCATTCCTTTATTTGGGGATGTCCTGATAATTGCCTATAATTTCCACCTGTTGTCTATTCCATTTGCACAACAGCAGGTGAAAATGTCGATAAGTGTTGCTTCCTAAGTGGACAGTTTGATTTCACACAAGTGTGATTGACTTGGAGTCACATTGTGTTGTTTAAGTGTTCCCTTTATTTCTTTGAGTAGTGTATACAAGTAGAAAAGGAGTCATAGTTTTATATTAGTATGTATATACAGCTATAGTAAAGGTAGCTAATATATACAGACAGCAGCAGCCATCCTAAGAATATTATGAATATCAAATTATAATACTGTCATCCTCTTATAACTAAATGAGGCTATTTTCTTTTTTTAAAAAGGGACAAAGACCCTCTGACTCAAAGTTTAGAGGGAGAAGACTACTGAGTCAACAGTGCCATCTCCCAGTACTTCCATTAATAGAAACCTGGTCTCTGACCAGAAAAAAAGCTCTGTGACATCCCAGCCCCCCCGTGGACTTCTAGGGGCAAACACACGTGGGCTAAATGTCACTCAGCAGGGTCCCATCATTTAAGAGTAAATCTAATTTTCCTCCAGAATGCACCAATCTCGGCCTTGACACGTCACATGATTCTTTAACGTTTCTCTCACCGCAGTAGAAACGAACGCACAACATTACAGAAGTAGTCTGCTTCAGGTGTAAACTAAAATCACCTGTTTAAAAGTAAGTCGTGTTTGTTTTGACCCTAGCAAACAGCTTCCTGGTGACATTTGCGGTGAATAGGAAGGGTGGTCTTGTATGATGCAAAATACACTGGGGGGGAGGGGGAATGCAATAATGCATAAACTGACAGATGGGATCCTTCTGTGTCCCCAATCTGCAGTAAACTATGTTCTTACATCCAACGTGCTGCTGATTTTACATTTACAGGCTTCGCCTGTCCAATTCAATTTGAGTGGTTGAGAAGCAGAGCTCCGATCTGCAGATAAACCTCACATACTAAAAGGTCATCAGGAAGTATCTCCCCTACTAATCAAATCACCCAAAAGGCAAGGTCTGATCTTTTACAATCTGGTGAGATGAGAGGCTGGTCAGAAAAATCAACATCAGGCCTGCGGGGCGTCGACAGGGCAGCCTGCACCTGTCTCTCACTCAGCGTTCACTGCTGAAGGTAAACACCTCCGTTTACAGGACGGCTCATCTACAAGCAGCTTGTTTTGTTCTGGTTAGAAATTATAATGCAGCTTCTGAGTTTATGTCTGTTGTCTGTTAAGGTTTTAACCCATTAATATCATATTAGATCTACAGGGAGACCTTCACTTAACTCATACTGGTTCTCAAAGCAGCTTCATTTGTGATCCTAAAGGTTTCTTCAGCTGGAAGCTGAAAGTGGTAGGGTGGAATGGGGGGGGGGGCAGATTATAAGGTAGTTGGGACAGTCATGAGCGTTGTTGAGGTCACTTGGGCATCATTGGCCGTGTTCAAACCTGGTACTATCATGTGTTCTGAGTGATCCAGTCTAAGCAGATAGCCTTTAGTTCATGTACACGCATAGTCGGGTTTTTGTAAAACCAAATATCCTCCCCCACCTATCTAGGAAAGAACTCTAGTCCACACCCCCTCGTTTTCACCGAAAAAAATCCAACGCATTGTGAAGGCACGCCAAGCCTGTAGGAGCCAGTAGTTCCCCGAATCCTTAGCATTTGTTGAGAAACATTCCTTGGACGTGGAATAACTAGGTAGCGGGGCAATAACTGTAATGTTGTCCTTCGCCTTCGGTCTTTGACATAGAGCAGTAACTAAGCTTGTAAAAACAGGCGAGTGTAAACACAGGACACACATGTGACATCAGAGCATTTTTGTTGCAGGCAGTGATGTGAAACTGAAAACCCCGGTTATTTACGTCCACAAGCAATGGGTGACAACAGGGAATTCACAAATCTCCACTTTGATCAGAGTTTTTAAAGAATAATTTTTGGTGGCGTTTATCTCCACGTTCATGTGAACATTAGGCCAAACCGTAGAAAAATATCAGTTCATGTGTTCACAGCAGATAGCTAACTGCCTTCACATAAATTTAATAAAAAATATATATTCTTTTTGATGTGAGGTAGAACATCTTAAAATAAAATTATTCATCAACCCTAAGGTTTTTGACAGACAACTGTTACATGCATTCCCTAATTAGACATTAAAGCTACAATGGCAAATTTGGAAAACAAATTAGCTTAAAAAGATTTTTTCATGCGTTTCAACAACCTTCTAACATAGTATAGCTATAAATATATTGTGAAGATAAAAGAACAAAAAAAATGAATAAAGTGGTTCTCTCGTATTTGTGTAAAAACCTTCACCAATAACACCTTCTGAACCACAAGCAACCATTGGACCATCTGGTTTTTAGTCTGGCTGAACCGCCGCACTTCCCTGGGTCCTCCACTCATTACGCACTCACGTATTTAGCAACAGAACACCACTGGTGTGAGAGGTTCTCCGCTCAATAATATCAGAGAAGTAGAAACAGCCGGCTGCTACCACTTCAACTTTAGGACAAACTACCAGAGTCCCAAAAAGAAAAACACCATTTGAACTCACGGACATCAAAAGACGATTGGACCTAGAAAACGGCAACTGGTGTTTAGCGCTATCTCGTTTCCTCTGGTAACTGAGGGGAGGGGTGAGTGTTCTCTGACCATGTTTGTGTTCAAAACCTAGCTTGTTCTGTAGATTCGCTAAAGCAGCTTTAATGTTCTCGTATCTTGTTTATGTCTTGGTGGTTGAGGCTGAATGTAGAGAGCAGTTTGATCCCAGGCCCCCGCAGGCCATGTGCCAATGTATTCTTGGGCAATATACTGATCCCAGAAAGTTGAAATTATTTCCTTAAGGGGATCACTACAGTATCTATTATTATAGTTAGTAGTAGTAGTAGTAGTAGTAGTGGTAGTAGTAGTAGTAGTAGTAGTAGTAGTAGTAGCAGTTCCTGGTTCCTCCATGCAGACACTTTGTCATCAAGGTACTTTTTTTATCATTTCTGCCTCATTTGTTTTTAAAATGAAGATTTATTCTCTTGAATTAAACTACATCTACAAAACAAATTAAAATAACCTGATTTGCAAATACATTAAAAACAGCTTGCTTTGTTTTACATCAATATCCACTCATCGATATCAAAAACTAAAGAAGAAAGTCCTGCATTTCTTGGGGAAAGTGGTTAGAGCACCCTGAAGCAAAAGCAAAGAAGTTGTTTGCAGCAATTCTCTGAACAGAAAATGTATTTGAAGACATGGGAATAGTGGAGTAATAAACAAACGGAGACACATCCACATAATAAACACAAGAGCACAACCTCCCGCTTTTGTTTAAGCTCATGCTTCCTAGTAAAACTCCCTCTCAGATGGCCTCGACATAGGCTTTAATGTGTGCCCTAAAAAGGCTGAAAGAGAAAAAACACACATCTGCCGTGTTTAGGTAAGCTGCTGTTGCTATGGTTACAGATGAGCACTCGCTAAACATTTGTGTGTCAAGCTATCATTGAGACGGAGCATTCCAGCTGCACACACACACACACAGAGAGAGAGAAGCGTTGGCGTTTGAATAAACCAGAATGACAGGATGGTAGTGGAGGTTGCTTCTGTTGGGAAGATGTTACGATCGACAATCAGGACGAGGGGGCCACTTGAATGGAACTGTGCCAATTTTAGACCAAACGGAGCAATATCAATTCACCTTACGAAGTCTGACGTAGGCACAAAAATGAATTTTTAGATTTCCTTTTACAATCTCTCCAAATAAATCTCACGATCGTGGGTAGATTTTTTAGGTTTTGTCCCTTGAATATGAACTGAGGTTTATTAATATTCCACATCAGACTAGAAAAGTTGAGCCTATTCCTCAGCCGGGATTCATGATTTACAGCTTCTGAACTCCGAGCCAACTGGAAACGCTGCGCCACATTTAAGGTGGTGAGTGAAAGTGGGATCAAGCCTCGAGGACTGCGGCAAGCCTTGGCATGGCGCTCCAGCTCATGCCATTTCATTTCATCATCTGTGGGTCTTAAGCTTTGTAATGCCAAACGCTAATAGCCAAAATCATCAAACACCACTGCAAGATTTTAAAAAAACAAACGCCAAAATAGTTCTCAACAGGGTGATAACCTGCTGATTCAGGCAAAAACAAATATCTATTCCAACGCTAAATGAAAAATGAGAGAGAAAAGCCAACATATGGTCAGAGAAGCTTTACGAAACACTGTCAGACTCACAAGGCACCATGGCAACCAATTCCACTGACCTGATGCAACAGCTAAACTACACGTCCTTGTTGTTGCATCTGTTTCTCTCTGCTGTCTGCAGACTTTATGGAGGATATGACCTCAATACACAATAAATCTCCTCACTTGTTGCGCTGGCTTTGCTGAGAAATAAACAACCAAGATATGCAGGAGGGGATCTTCCTGGTTCAAACTCGAGGATCATCCCACCTTAGCTGATTTGCGACTTCCCCAGAGCAAGAAGCTCCTGAGCAAAATGTTGTTTGTGTTGTGATTACAAAGACCTTAACAAGCCAGCTAAACAGTGAGAAACCAGAGTTTTAACAAGGTTGTTTCTCACCAGCTGTTTGCTTTAGGTGACAAAGGATGGTGCGAAATCGTTTGAACTCACCAGGACTCTTCCCGTCAGCGTCTGGGCGGATATCATGACTCCGGCCCAGTCCTTCACCGAGGTCATCCAACCCACCTCGCTCGCCGCAGCATCTTCTTTATCCGCACGTTTGATGCCATCTCCTGTGGTGATGCGGTGTACCTCCTGAAAGAAAAGGGAGCAGCTAAAATGAGATCACAAATCCTCCTTTAACAGTAAATACATTGAACATTAACTGATTCACCACCGTGCTGATCAGTCTAAACCTGTTTAGACTTTTCTCTATACACAAGACAAGCAGCAACCTAAATTTAATGGCTCATTGGGGCTTTTGTGTAAAGGCTTTACCAGTAACATACCAGCAGCATTCATCGTTACGTATGTTTATGTACAAATAATAAAATCCTTGAACGCAAAAAAAGTTAGAATATTCAATTGATTAAAAGCTTCATATGACAGGAAACAGACTGAGATCATTCAGGTGATGCAACCCTTCATTCACCCAACTTTAAAGCTTGGGTTGTAGAGGTGGTGGGTAAAGGATGATGAAGCTCCTCCTGGGGGATCCGAGGATGTCCATGAGGCCAGAGTGGACAGACAACCCCTCCAGCAAGTTCTGGATATGCCTCAGGGCAGGGGTGCGGAATCCTGGTCCCTCGAGGGCTGCTATGCTGCAACTTTTAGTTGTTACCCTGCTCCAACAGGCTTCTGCAGAGCTTGTTGAGCTGCTCAAGAGGTAATTCAACCACTGAATCAGGAGTGTTGGAGCAGGGAAACAACTAAAACATGCTGGATACCAGCCCTAGAGGACCAGGGTTCCCCACCCCTGCCATAGGGTCTTCTCCCAGGGGGATATTCCTGGACAATAGGCGAGAGTTCGAACACTGGTGGACCAATAAATGAAAAGGGCATTTTCTGTTCAGAAAAGCCTGACAGATCTACATCACACTGTCAATTAATATTCATGGACTCACCCATCTTGACTCACAACAGGGAAGGCTGTTGTTGGTTTAACGTGCAGGAAACAGTTAGGTTAGTAGAAGCTAACCGTTAGCATTAGCAACTCCACCACACAGCAGAACTCCTTCAGGCTTGTGTTATTTATCAACTTTGCAGAGAGTCAGTGGTAGAGTCGTGTTGCTGTTAGCCAATCAGAGGAGAGATGTCCAAATATCAGGATATAAGACTCCAAATCCTGTCATCTGAAGCTACTTTGTCCTCCAGCTGACTTCTACGTCCTCAAACAGGTGCCCAAAGGTTTTTTCCAACAGAGTTTGACTTACAAGGCATTCATTCCTACTAGAGACCACTGCAAATGTAAAATAAAGATATGAGTAAATTTGACATTTAAATACTAAATCCTCCATTGCATGTTCACCAGCTGCCTGAAGACAGTTTCCTTTTCTCTTTTATAGGTTTCTGCAGATGGACCCCTTGTCTTACAAAAAGCATCCAACAAGTTTCAGCTATAAATATTATATAAAGGAAAAGCTGACGAGTCTAAATGAGTTTGAATGGTATCTAATCCACATTAAGAGCTTCCATAAATCATTGCTAATAAGTGTTGGGTTAAACAGTAATGTCACATATAAAGAAATCTGTCATTTGACAGAACTGTCTTCTAGAAAACACTCGCGCAAACCAACATGAACCCAAAATCACAAACTGAAAAGCATCTTTCCAAATTTAGTGACCAGGTCCAAGGCCTCCAAAATAAACCTACGCACGTTTGCACACATGCATTCAGTAAACATGCAGCGAGAGAACACTGAAGACACTCCAGGAGTGTATCCATGGCAGCCACAGAGCTCCTGGTGTTTCTGCTTCACTGAGTGGGCTGCCTGCCTGTCTGTTGGACTGCCTGTCTCTTGGACTGCCTGTCTTTCTCCTGATTTTTCCATCCGTCTGGTGGGACTGGCATGATTCACAGAGCAGGAAATGAAGACAGGAAGCACAGGTTATAGCCACGCGGCGTGATCAAGCAGCCACGAGGCTAACACATCTCTGTCACCCCCCTCCCAGCGCTCCCTTCACTCCACTCAGCTTGTGTTTTAGTTAAAGGGGACGCATTAATGTGCATGTTGCTGCTATTAACACGTGGCATTTGTACATCATAACAGCTCATTTTCATTATGGAGTTTGTGCACCACTCTTGTACATGCAACGTTTCTCAGATGCAGAACAGGCTAGGATGCATCTCTCTGTAATATAGCAGCTAGCTTCAAAGAAATCCGGGCATGCAGCATGTGCTGTTTCCACTCAAACATAAACCTCTGTGAAGCTGGAGGGGATGTTTGTAGATTTACTGAATTAAATAAAGTAATGAATGAAGCTGGTTTGTGACACAGATATGGGCTAAGCTGTTATGATTACAGAATGAGGGCATTCCTTTGCTGTATGACAGAAAAAAAGGGATGTTTTTAATGAGCTGTGTACTTTCTCATGCACACAAAATACAGATTTTATTATTAAGTCAGGTGATCCAACATAAAGTGTTCATTTAAAATTTCCAGAAAAAGACCAAATCTAACAAGCCTGCAAAAGGAGTCTGATGACACTTCCTAACAAGGTAGATGTGTACACCTTTTTTTTCCTATTATGATTAACGCAAGCCCGGCTGCAGCAGTGCAAATGTGGCTTCATCTACTGCTAGAAATAGTCCCCAACAGCACTCCTGTATACCTCTGCTTGAGTAATGCTTGATGAAAACGGTCCCCAGCTGCTGCAGAAACTCACTGAGCCCTTTCAAAAAATTAAACTGTATATTTGTGAGCTGGTGCTAAAGATTTATGTCTTTAGAAATCAATGGTGTCGAGCCAGAGCGAGGCAGACGAAGCTCAGGTTTCAGACAGCTCTGAGATGATGATTAACATTCTTGGCTGAATTCTTTCACTGATATTTTAAAACATACTTCAGAAACATACAAAAATGGGTTTCTTTGATACATTTGAAAGGAATCATTCATATCAGACTTTGGAAACAACAAAAGGATCACATTATTTCTCAGTGTGGTTGTATTTATTATTAAATAGGAAAAACATTTAAAAATGAAGACATTATTAAAGACCAAGTTCATTCATTTTTTTCAACACAGTGGTCTCTGGTAGGAATGCATGCCTTGTAAGTTGTATTCTGGGGGGAAAAAAGCACCGGTGCACCTGTTTCAGGAGCTAGAAGTTAGCCATATCAGCGCTGAGCTTCAGATGCAGGATTTGGAGTCTTATTTCCTGATATTTGGACATCTCTCCTGTGATTGGCTAACAGCAACATGACTCTACCACTGACTCTGTTTGTTCTGCAACGTTGATGTTTTATCTCCACAAATAACACAAGCCTGGAGGAGTTCTGCTGTGTGGTGGAGTTGCTAATGCTAATGGTTAGCTTCTACTAGCTGTTTCATGCTCTGCTCTCTCCTGGATGCTAAACCAACAACAGCCTTCCCTGCAAAATGAGTGAGTCCATGAATGCAAATTTTCATCTGACTGGCTTTTCTAATCCAAGTTTTTTCTGTCTACTTTTCATCGTCGGTTAATGCAGGAAATAGGGGTAGAAGACATTCAGCCTGCATGTAAGACATAGAGTGACTGATCATATTTCAAAAATAACAAACTGATTCTCAGTGAATTTGCTCTTTAACGATTCTTAGGAACTTAGTCACAAGCTTAAAATCCTGCAAGGATAAATAATTTGAAAAGTTTTATTACATAATATCAATCGTTTTAATTTTATGATGAGCTCATAAAGTGGAACAGAAGAATATTTAAAATTTTGTCCAAAAAAAATCCCCAAAGTCAGATTTTTCTAAAACTGAAATAAATGTCGGAATACAATAAATTTGATCCTCTCCACCAACCCTGAGGCTTCCAGCTAAGTCACAGACATTAGTTTTACTAAAAGGTGGTTGCACAGAGACACGTAATCATGTTCAGAACCATGAGTTAGAGAGAAGTTGACTGGTATCAGGCCTTGTTATACTTCCTGCAGCCAGGCCAGAGCTCTGCAGCTAATCTTATAACACTACAATAACACGCCTCGTTCAGTTAGGAGCTAATAAAGACAACGAGATCCAGGGAGAGGGATTCTGGACCGCTGCAGCCTAGAGGTGTCAAGCAACAGTTTAAATGCACTTTTAATGCAGATATGTAATAAGAGACACTTGTATTGTTTGCTGAATTCAAATCAACAAGAACATTTTTACAACGGTAGCTTAACTGCAGCTGAAGTTACATCATTTATTTGAACAGAAATCTTATCAGACCAGACTTGCTTCAAATCGAAGCCTCAAGGGAAATCAAATCAAATCTCACTTTTTAATCCCCACAAGGAGATCGGGGGTAAGCCTGACGGGCAAACATTGACTTTCCAGTCAAACTGTTTTTTTTGTATTTATGTTATGAAACTTAATGCACAAGCCTAAGGATTCATAGCAATTAATAATAGATCTGCTTGTTGTTTAAGGAACGCTTGGCTTCTTTTTTGCAAGCATTGACCCATAGTAATGTATCTGTGTTCACGTTGT
Source organism: Aphyosemion australe (assembly GCA_006937985.1). NCBI lineage: Eukaryota > Metazoa > Chordata > Actinopteri > Cyprinodontiformes > Nothobranchiidae > Aphyosemion > Aphyosemion australe. Next base: position 1,219,217 of record SSNS01000143.1, read on the forward strand.
CTGGTTAAAGAATTCATTAAATCAGATATTTTTCATTCATAATTATTCAACTGAAATCAGTTTTTCAAAGAAAAACAAGTGAAAGGTTCAGCATTACTTGAAGGACTGTTTATCAGCACTGCCTTTATAAAATAAAATCATCTTGTGTTGATAAATGACTTAACAGCAGTTTTGGTCAAATATTTAAAATGACACTTTGATATCATGCACAACCTCTTAGCAATTACAGTGTAATTTGGAAAATGACTTTCTACACTAGGACAGGTTTTAGCTTCGTGTCTGTAAAACTGACTGAGTTATAGCTATTTTTGTTTTGGCTAAGATGAGCGGTGTGGTAACCATCTTCAATCAGATTGGCTGCAAAAGTTATTTAGTTGTAGACGTACATCCAGTGAAGACTTTCTGGGAGTTTCTATGAAATTCTTCGAGGTGCTCAAATGTTTTGCTAACCATCATGATTGACTGATTTAAAGTTTGAAAGGAAAATATTAACACAATTAATTAGCCCCAGGAGGCGTTAGGGCTATGTGATGGCGATAAATCTGTTATGACACCAAGTTTCAATTCAATATCTGTGAAACTCATTGAGTTACAGCCAGTGTTACCTTATGTAGTTAAAGGCATACTATGCAACTTTTCATATTTTAAATCATTTTCTTGAGCCAGTATGTGCTAAAATTACAATTTACAGGGTTAATGAAATGTCCCTCAGACCCCAACCGCCCTCTGTGGCCAGAATAACGCATTTGCAATTTCAGAGAGGCGGTCCGCCTCCTGTTGGACTTAGAATAATTGAGCTGACATGCCTGGTGGTGCAGTCTGCTTCCAGCATGTTTCCTGCATGTTTTAGATCATGAACACAGCTGATTTGTTTGATGTAGTGATGAACCGCTCATGTAGACACTAATGGAGGCTGAGGAGACATTTCAGCAGTTAGATTAAGGTGTTAAAAAGACGAACGCACAGCGAGGAGAGTTTGAATTTCATTTTTACTAACTGGACACTAGGGGGTGCTAAAAGCAAACCCAAACTGCAAAGTGTTTCTTTAATTTAACTAGAAAACTTGAGTTAGGTTGACCTCCAAAACATTATCAACTGTATGTGTGTAATTATTTTGTTCTTGTTTTGTAAGAAATGTGTCCAGTAATTCATGAGATATTTTGCACACACACACACACATGCATGCATGCACACACATGCACTTATGCATGCACGCATGTACACACACACACACACACACACACACACACACACACACACACACACACACACACACACACACACACACCTTCAACCTTTTGCTTTTCATCAATGAGCAATTTTTAAATAAAATATTACTGCACAAAATTTATGAAAATTCATTGCAACAGTTAAAAGCAGTAAAATGTTATTTTTATGTGACATGCACCAACAAAAGCTTATTTAAACAAACTGTGTGCCAGAGCCTCCAGCTTCAACATAAAAGGACATCTAACTGATTTCATACACGACGGTCTGCTGATTTGACAAGGAAAATAACACCTCAGATTATGTTACATGGATGTTTGAGTTTCACAGACGAGGAAATTAAACACGCAGTTCAAAGATGCTATCAAACTACATGTCAGGAGTAGTATGCCCAGTTTCTGGAGAAGGATTGATCTCGAGAGGCAGACCGCAACATAATTAATCTACTGTTTCAGCTTTTAATATAAATGTGATCCTGTTATTAGAATGATCCATTACTTAGTGTTTAAAATCGTCTTTTGTTGTTTAAAGAAGCTGTAACACTTCAGGCGACTCTTTTAATTTAAAAGGCTTAAAGTTAAAATGCATCATAGAAAATTATATATATAAGCAAAAGCTCATAAAAAGTCTGAATGAAAGCAAGACCCAACTGATTTTTCTGCACGTTTTGTTGTTGTGCAGAGGGACGTGGTAGCCCATAAGTAGGCCTAATTGGCATCATGCCGTTATCCCTCAGCACTTTAATGACCACGTTTAAAAATGTAAACTAAAAAACACGGCAGTGTTTATGCCTCTGAAAGCAGAGCTTAAAGATCAATGATATGTGACTTGTGATGCTGTCCAATTATTCGTTAAAAGGATGTGATTTTATCTTAAGGTCACACAGGAAGAACAACACTGAAGTGCTGCTTTTGACATCTAAATAGTTAGAATTCAATGTAAACTTGTGTCGCATAAACATCTCCTAATGAAGATTTTTCTCATAAATAAAAGAAGATAATGAGTTTTTAACAGCAGCAGGCACAAGAAAAAAGTCCACGTAGTCATTATAAGCATCGGGTCTCATTTGATCAGTCGTCTGCGACTCCAAATTTAGCCTTCACAGTCTCACCTAAATCAAGTCCTCCTGACACCAGAGGTCATCGATCAGCGCTGTGCGCCTATTCTCACGACTGTTTCTCAAAGGGCGAGCACATTAAAGTTGAATTTTACATGCAGCTGCTGACAACTCTTCAGAAAAACGCATCAATTATTTAAACATGCATTAATATAAATCGGATTAATAATGAAAAAAGGCCATCTCAGTGGAGGGAAATCTCCCTGAAATATCTTTTTAACCGACGTGTTCATCTGGATTATGTGTGAAACAAGTTGTTCCAAATAACACGTCACTGACTGGAGAAACAAATCGGAGTACTGATGAATACTGACTCGAAGAAATTAATTTTGAATACTTTTTGCATAAACATTTGTTTATGCTGGTGACAATGAAACATGTAGAGCAAAGCCAGTTTCCACGGCACCTTTCAGCCCCACCAAGCACATATTTCCTGACAATCAGCAGCAGGCAATGGCACAGAAGACATGTTCAACATTTGTGGTAATTCGTGGCAGGCTGCTTGGATCCCAGATGGAGCAGCGACAGCCGCGCTGCAGCGTGTCGTTTATATTATGCAATATAAGTTACTAATTCTTGCCCAACTAATTACACAGCCAATTAAATCAACATTACAAGGAATATATTACAACTCGTTAGGATGAGTAGTGACAAGCTGAGCAGCCTTGAATTATGTAAAATCGGTGGAAGGTCCAGATGTTACATTATGCTGCTTTCATGTGCCTCTTCCTCCAAGCTACTGCTAATGCTCTGTACATTTCAGGAACATGGAATAAGATATTTGGATTAAAAGTACAGATGCTAATACAGTGGAGGAAATAATTTTTTGATCCCTCACTGATTTTGTAAGTTTGTCCAATGACAAAGAAATGAAAAGTCTCAGAACAGCATCATTTTAATGGTAGGTTTATTTTAACAGCGACAGATAGCACATCAAAAGGAAAACAGATTTGCATTTTACTGAGTGAAATAAGTATTTGAACCAACCATTAAGAGTTCTGGCTCCCACAGAGTGGTTAGACACTCCTACTCAATTAGTCACCCTCGTTAAAGACACCTGTCCATAGAATCAATCAATCAAGCAGACTCCAAACTCTCCAACACGGGAAAGACCAAAGAGCTATCCAAAGATGTCAGAGACAAGACTGTAGACCTGCACAAGGCTGGAATGGGCTACAAAACCATTAGCAAGACTCTGGGAGAGAAGGTGACAACTGTTGGTGCAATTGTTCAAAAATGGAAGGAGCACAAAATGACCATCAGTCGATCTCAGTCTGGGGCTCCTCGTGGGGCGTCAATGATTCTAAGAAAGGTGAGAAATCATCCTAGAACTACACGGGAGGAGTTAGTTAATGACCTCAAAGTAGCTGGGACCACCGTCACCAAGAAAACCATTGGAAACACATTACACCGCAATAGATTAAAATCCTGCAGTGCTCGCAAGGTCCCCCCGCTCAAGAAGGCACATGTGCAGGCCCGTCTGAAGTTTGCCTGTGAACACCTGAATGATTCAGAGTGACTGGGAGAAGGTGCTGTGGTCAGATGAGACCAAAATTGAGCTCTCTGGTATTACCTCAACTCGCTGTTTTTGGAGGAAGAAAAATGCTGCCCATGACCCCCAAAAACCGTACCCACCATCAAGCATGGAGGTGGAAACATTTTGCTTTGGGGATGTTTTTCTGCTAAGGGCACAGGACAACTTCACCGCATCAACAGGAAAATGGACAGAGCCATGTATCGTCAAATCCTGAGTGACAACCTCCTTCTCTCAGCCAGGAAACAGAAGATGGGTCGTGACAATGACCCAAAACATACAGCAAAGGCAACAAAGGACTGGCTCAAGAAGGACATTAAAGGTGTCCTAGAATGCAATTAATCAACAATCTAAATCAGAGCTTGGAGCCTCCAAAAACCATAAGACAATTTTTTTGGCTTTCATCTGTCCCAGGAGCCCTGATACAGGCCATTCTAAACCCCCTTACTCAGGCTTTCAGTGAAAAGAGCTGTTGACCCCTCCCACTCGGCCAGGACATGCTGATTGGTTGGTTTTCCCAGAAGGCCTCAGACACATGCAGGTTTGAGGAGGCGTGGCTCCCCCTTATGACGTGTTAAGGAAGGCTTTCTCAGAACAGGAGGTTTTCTCTCACCTTTTTCAACTTTCTAATTTACATAAAAAGTAGGTCAAACACGGCTTTGACTTTTTGGTATGCTGCTTTTGACCAACCAAGCTGTCTTATTCAACAACAAGGAAAATGTTGGTTTACATTCTAGGTCCCTTTTAAGGTCATGGAGTGGTCTCTGAATCTTAATCCAATAGAAAACCTATGGAGGGAGCTGAAGCTCAAAGTTGCACAGAGACAGCCTCCAAACCTGAGTGATTTAGAGATGATCTGCAAAGAGGAGTGGACCAAAATTCCTCCAAAAATGTGTGCAAACTTGGTCATCAATTCCAAGAGACGTTTGACCTCTGTGCTTGCAAACAAGGGTTTTGCCACTAAGTCTAAAGTCTTTTTTGTTTATAAAATATTCATTATCATTATTTTTTTTGAAATTCTTATTTCACTCAATGAAATGCAAATCAGTTTCTATATTTTATTTAAAGTTATTTTTTGAATTTTCCTTTTGATGTGCTATCTGTCACTGTTAAAATAAACCTACCATTAAAATGATACTGTTCTGAGATTTTTCATTTCTTTGTCATTGGACAAACTGACAAAATCAGCGAGGGGTCAAATAATTATTTCCTCCACTGTACGTTTTTAAAAATCTTGCAGCAATGAAGAAATTTGTGTTTGTCAGAAATCATGCAACGGTTGCTCACATTAAAATCCGTATCACCTGCCTTCATTTTAATGTTGGGAAATGATGCCGTTAGAGGTGATTACGGCAGATTTTGTATATATTTACCACTATCCAAGATCTCACACAGTCTGTTAGCACACAGCTGTAAAACAGCATCTTTCAGTTTAAGCTATGTTTTCAATAAATTGCTGCTCAGAAAATGTTTTGTCTCTCCGATTTCTTCTTGTTGCATGTTGAAGCTCTACTTCAAACCTAAGATTCAACCATGCAAATATGACTTTTGGCCATTTTTCAAGTGGTTTTAAACTTTTGATTGGGACTGTACTTGTTATAAACGGCTCAGAGCTACTACCACAACAAATTGCAGCTAAATATCTGTAGAACACATTGATTTTTGTCTTTGCTCTGGCAACTTTCTTTGATTGGGTTGACTCCAAAATCTAATAAGTTGCAGATGATTATCTATTGATTAATCTCCAAAAGTTTCAACAAAACTTCTCCATTGGTTCATGAGACACTTTGCAAACACAGGCAAAAACATCATCACACTTCTGGCACCTCTTAGCAGCAGGTGATGATGTTTGAGAGATTCAGTTTGACATCTGTGCTTGTCTCTGAGCATGCAACAAGGAAAACAGCAAAGTGCCTCTGAGTCATTTTATCTTACTGAATCCTGACTGATCACAAGCACTTGGGTCATAATTACAATATGTCAGGCAGCACTTAAAAGCACCACAACTCCCTCAAGCATGACGTCATGCTACTCACACTCAGTCACTAGCACAAGAGGATCATGCCAGACATGGTTTTACATGACTTTTCTTTTATAGAGGCTTAAAACTGTGGAAAAGAATAATGTATCTACCAATTCTCACATTAAAACACAGAGAATTAGGAACAATTATACTCAAACATTAATGATAAAAGCTACCTATGCAAGCATTATTACAAAAATAGCAAAATTATGTTTAATCATATTTTAGGGATCAGGAATAAATATATATATAATATGTCAGGGCTGGACGATATATAGAAAAGCATTTTGATAAATTCATATTGATCAATATAAATAATTATTGATAATTATAAAGAAATATATTTTAAGTGCAGACCTGGCCATTTTATGTCATTACTTTATCATGAAACAAGTTGGTTGTGTTATACCAGACTTGATTTTTAATCAATTCTCTGCAAATTCATCAGTTGATCGTTGTGTCTTTTTTGTCAGAGTTGTTAAAACCAAACTATCGCCGTGCTGGTGAACTACTGTAACCTTTTTACGGGACAATTTCCTCCACCGCTCCATGCTGCAACATCTTGTTGTCTGTTTTGGTTTGAGAGGGTGGGGCTTGGTGACGGAGCGTGCCTGGGTCCGTGTTTGTGATTGGTTGGGAAGTATTGACTCTAATATTAAGCTACCCGATTGGCTATTATAGAAAAAAGAAACATTTTATTGAAGTTTTTATTGACCCATTTTTTTTCTATCACACCATATATCTATCGATCGATATATATCATTATGGAATTATTGTCCAGGCCTATAATGTGTATAACAAAACCTTGTGATTAAGGTTTGGCTGCAGGCTTTAGAATAGCTAAGTGACAGAAAGATTAAAACTAACAAAAATGTTCACAAAATTAAAATCTTGTTCAAGATGCAATGATTTTTTTTGTTAAATGATTAGGGACAACTTTGAAAATAAAAAACTAAATCATTACCAAGAGCTGAATCACAAAAGGGAGTTAAGTCTGAACAATTTCATCAGATGTTTACATTAATACTTCGTTTCTATCTATTATTGCTTATGTTAAAATACCATTTTACCTTTCAGTTAAATATACAACCAAACATGTTTACAGAGCAACAGTAAAAATGTGCAACAAAAACTAGAAAAAGGTTGAAAATCTAGCAAATTAATCTTTGATTTGTCCAAATTTTCAGCAGAAAAGCTGAAAAAACGAAGGCGTTCCTTCACAGAAACTTGCAGTGTGACCAAGAAGCCTTTCCTCTGACTCTGGCATTTACACTGAACACAATTTCTTTCTTCCTCCTTGTTCCATAATAGCAGTGATTTATCAGAACCCCACAAATAATGAGTTTTATTGATTGCCATTAGACTGGGGACACGGAGAGAGAGAGCTCATCTCAGAGACACGTGGAGAGAAGAGAACAGGACACAGCGAGCAGGAAACGCCTCACGGAGCAGGAAAAACCAATCTGAGGTTCAGAAAAGGGAGGAAACAGATTATCAACTATGAACAATCCACTAAAAGCTCAATGGTTGGGGCCGTGGTGCTGGACAAATGGGGGGGGGGGGGTTCCTCCAACACAACCTGCCACATCTTACAGCACAGACAACTGCATAACACACACACACTTACTCTTATAATGAAATCCTTTGCTTGCTAGTTGCTTAGCAACTAAAACACTTATTCATATGGCACATACTGTAAGCACCTGACACTGCATTTCTGACTCTTTGGAGGAAGACTGATCTGTGGTTAGGAGACAGAGGGTGAGAAGAAGACAGGACAAAATGAAGTGCAGAGAGGCATAAAACGGGGGGACCTGATGTGAGAGGGTGACCCATCTCTGGCCGACTCCCACAGAGTAACACAACAGGCTGGTGGGGCTCATCAGCTCTGTTTGGCAAAAATCGAAGCAGTAAAACACAATCTGACTGCTCTCTTTTCTTTTACGCACTGGGAAATAGAAATGTATCCTGCCTTTTCTTCACATTAATATTCCTGTTCAGTGGCTGCTGAGGAGCAATCACAAGCTAAAAGATCCCTTATAGTTTAGAGTTGTGTCAAATCCTGTAGCTCAAAGGAGACTTGCTGCTTTCACATTAATAATCTATGCACTAAAGTGATTATGTAATGATGCACAACAGTACTATAACCACACAGTAAATTAATTGTGAGCAGCTTCAGCCAAAACACAGAGGAGATGGGCGTGTTCCTGTAAAAGGTCAGCACCACCCTGAAAACTGGTGCAGAAACACAGAAACTACACGATGCTCCTCTGGCACCTGCATGGGCCAATTCATCATTTCCTACAACTGCACCATGAAGAGGGGGAAATAACGTCAGATACAGCAGAAACACTGCTTTCTTTTTGGGCTGCAGGACTAAGAGCTCCAGCAGTCAACAGGCTAAAAAATGTTGCAGTTCCCAAATAATAATCTGTACAGTATTATTTAAAAAAGACAACCAGAAACTGCTGCAGTGGGCTACGTTCCATTAAAAGACCAGTCTGATCGGGCAGCTCCACTGGTCTGAGCAGGTACCGCCCATCTATACGCATCATCACTGTCCTGATGTTCAGCATCTGAGATATGGGTGTGTTCTAGCCAGCCGCTTTCACAAACCAGTTTTAGGAATAATAATAATATTTATATATAAAGCACTTTGTATCAAAGTGCTGCAAATATCGATCATAAAAAACTCATTACAACACATGAAAATGAAAATATAATCGAGCAAATTGGTCTTCCTTTTCAAGGGTAAATGGTGCATTAATATTAATGTCACAAGGAAATTCAGATATCCTCCAGTATAATGAGAGAAAGCTGCAACAATGCCCATCCGTAGCAGCTGAGGAGTGTGTTTGTGTGTGTGTGTGTGTGCGCACGCGTGTGTGTGTCCTGAAATAACTCATCCTGAGTTTAGGTTCTGGTAATATTCAGCTAACTGTATTCTCTGGATAAATTATAAATAACTAAATTAGGACTATGTTTGCAAATAAAACTATATTTTACTTTTAAGTTATTCATAACATGTGCTTCTGGGAGATTGGAGCACAATGCAGCTTTTAGAATATGTTCAATGATGAAAATCCTAAAACATAAGCAGCTAAGGGTCATCTTTGTGAACAGACCAACTTCCATAGTGAACTAAAGCAGGGCTCTGCAACCTGTGGCTCCAGGGCCTCATGTGGCATTTTTGCAGCTTTGACCAAAAACATGGAAATCATTTATACTTATTTCCATAAACAGATTAAAGCTATTTTCCATTTCACTGTTCATTTTTTCATCCAATTGCTCTAATAGTTTGCTGTCCTGCTCATTAATCCAACTCCAAGATGTGATGCAGATGGTTTATCATTTCAAAATGGAATAAAGATGAATTGCATAGGTAAATGTTTATATTTTATCAAAAGTTTTTATGATCTTTTCCTTTGTTTTTATGTGAAAACCCCAATTTCATAACCAGCTTGTTTTATGTAACACCTAAGGACCTGTTTATGGCTCATGTGGCTCTGGGTGCCTTTTATTTAGGCTAAATAAGGAGAAACTGATCTTATGTTACAGACCTCTGACCTCCAACAAGTGCTTAGTTGGGGGTAATATCTGTGCTCGTGAAGCCATGCAGGAAATGAGGAGTTTATTATCATTCAGAGTCATGCACAGTGATCACTGTTGATGGGGCCTTAGCACTGATTTAATTACAAGCCTGTTTCATAAATCAAACTGGCTGGACACGCTGTTGTCACGCACTGATTCTCTTTAATAAAATAATGATGCAAAGCTGTAGTAAATCCCACTGAGGAGCCGTGCCTCACCTTCTTTTTGGCGTTACAGTGGCAGCACACGGTCCACAGGTACTTCAGGGTTCTCCACAGCAGGATGATGAAGAGACCCCCAAAGAAAGTCACCATGGAGGAGGCGAGGAAAGCCCACCACATCTTCTGGTTTGAAATGTCACAGCGCACATCGTGAGACGGGACGAACAACGTGAAGTGGTCTGACGGGTCCTTGATGGCGGGTCCTCCGTTTTTCGCCATTATTGACTTGTGGTCACCTGCCATCCCTCCAGCAAATACAATCAAGTCAGAGATTCAGGCGCTTCTCGGAGCCCCAGCCAGCGCCCCCTGATGCCCCGACGGCTCACGCATGTTTAGACCATCCACCTCCCGCTCCTCTGTTCCTGCCCCTCAGGTTCCAAAGTTGGACCAACACCAGGCACACGGGGAACAATTAAAAAAACTTCAGGAATCAAGAAATCAGTCGTGCGCCTCGCGACGCGCGTTCGCGGTAAGTTGCGCGCTATCCGTTTGATCTGTGCGTAAATATCACATCGTGTACAAGCCTTTAAAAGGTGATATTTTACTTCTCACTGCGGCTGATTTCTTATATTATTGCAGAAAAAGGCTCGTTTTCCTCTCCGGCCGATGATTCATTCACTCCTCCACCTTGCTCGGCGGCGCTGGTCTTCTTTTGCGCACTGTTGAATGCGCTCCTCAGATTAAAGCTCGCCCTTTCTCCCTCACGCACATCTTCACACCGCTTTAGGAGGAAACGTGTCGGTGATTGTGGCTCTCCGGTAGCAGCCTGACAGTCACATCCATTTGCTGGAAGATGGCATCGCAGATTTACAGGTAGCGGGGGGAGGAGCCATCAACAGCAGACGTAGATGCTTCCAGTTATTTATAGGGACCGGTTCATCAATGGTTTATGACCAACTTTGTGGTGACAGACACCTTCTTTTCAAAGTTTCCTCAAGATACCTTTATGACGTGGAAACTTTACTTTGGCTTTAAATTCTCTTCACTCGTGTCTTAATAAGTTCCTTCCCAGCCCAACATCTGTTTTCATTATTTTTATTTGTATGATTTAAAAACTACCATACAAAATTAATCCCAAACGTTGTTACTCTTTTATAATAAAAAGAATCATACTTTGGAATATCACTACCTAAATTATCCAAATAATCAAAAAAAAAAAAAGTTAAATAAGCAAAAATAATAATTTAAAGACTAACTTACCTGCAGCATAAATTACTCCCTCTAGTGGACAAACACATCATTGGAAAAACAAACAAAACCCCTCAGATAACTTAGAAATGTTTGAACTAGTTTAGGAAATATTAACATTTATTTAGGAAAGACTTTATAAGTGTTTCGTGTGACATAATAAATTATCAAGAAGTACAAGTGAATATGTTTATCTGAGAGTCATTGACAAAAAAATAAAGCATCCCTTCTTAAACTTATTTGAAAAAATATGTATTAGCAGTACCATGAGGGCTCATGTGGAAAAGCGGTGGACATAGACCAATCCTGCATGACTCATAACTAAAGTTAAAGCATTAATACTTCCCCCAAAAAAACCTAAAACTTGGCACTAAAGTATGTTTGAGAGTTGAAATGAAAAAGGTGCCTTCAAACAACAGAACAGAAACTGCAACATTAACAAAGAAGCAGTTCCTATAAATAAAAATACCTGTAAAATATTCTTCCTAATTTATATAGAGAGCTACATCTATATAACAAAGGTTTTATAACAGTTTCCATTTGATTAGATAAATTAAATGGCAGGAAATATAAATATATATAATTAGAAAGGAGAACATGGTGGTCCACTTCATCTTCAGAACATGGTCTCCTGTTTGTGTTGTTATGGTCCAACAAATTCATGCAAAAGAAATGGTTTAAACAGCTGCTACTAAAGTAGGAGGGACAACAAAACATTCAAGTATCAAAAACTAGTGTAAACAAATCTATCTGCAGTACGGTACATCACTAATGTAGTGGGAATAATGCTGCATCATCATCATCAGTGCTGATGTTGGTGAGAAACCAATGGACGTGAACAGATTTGGGTACAAATATATTGACTTGTAGCTCATAATGTAAAACAAAATACTTCATAATGTTTCTGAGTGAGATTAAATTCTCATGGTGCTCCATGTGGAATCCAGAGGACTTTATTCTGCTCCTGCTCCACGATGGTCATGATCTGAGTGCAAATGTTGGAGACGCTGCCTCCTTGGACAACGCCTGCAACACAGTGGGGGTGGGGAGGGAAATGAATGTAAGCCAGTCAATTTTGGCTTAAGTGGGGAAAAAAAACATCTTTACATTTTTTATTATCTTAATTGTTGCATTTTTCAATTTGAAATTAAGTTTTGAATTTGGCAAAAACTACTTATAACATTTTGCACATTTTCACTGTAATGTAGTCTGGAAATGTCAGAAAACTAAGAAATCCTCCAGTGTAAAATAAAAAAACTGTTTTTATTCACAAATCATTTAAAACCCTTAATTATGGCGATTCTTTAGCTATTATGATTTATGTTTATATATATTATATTCATTTTAGTGTTGAAAGGCAGATCTTGTTAAAGGAACACAGATGTGCATTCTTCATAAAGAAACTTCTTATAGTAGTAGTGGGAATGAAATTTAATTCAATTCAGTTTATTGATATAGCGCCAAATCACAACGAGTCGTCTCAAGGCTAGTTCATTAAGCCAATCAGTAAAAAAGTTTCCTTTATAAGGAACCCAGCAGATTGCATCGACAATCCTCATACTAAGCAAGCATGTAGCGACAGTGGAGAGGAAAACTCCCTTTTAACAGGAAGAAACCTCCAGAGGATCCTGGCTCTTGAAACCACCTACTGTACATCTGAAAGTGGTGGGGACACGTCCCCCGTGTCCCCATTAAAACTGACGTCTATGCTTACCCCAAAATCAATGTTGCAATAGTTATTTTGGCACCAATATAAAGAAATTCTGGACAGAATCCCAACAAAGGTTTTTCGGGAAGCCATCTACAACAGGTAGGATTTTAACCATTTATAACACAGAAAACACATTTCACAAAATATCCCTTTAAATTTAATCTGATTTTGCCATCAGCTCCATTTCAGCATCATCAGATTCTGAATTATAATTCATTTATAATTATAAATAATTATAATTGTAATGTATTTATGTGCAAGTCAGCCAGCCACTTGTCCTTGCTTAAAGACATCAGGGTTAGGGTTCATCTTTTCCTACAAGTTACCTTATTTTATAGTCATTAATCAGCTGGACAGTTCCAGATACTAACGGTTTAACGTTCATCTAAGAAAACCCAGATACACTTTACTACAAAAATGAACTTTCTAATCATCAGTTTAAAGGCAGGTTTTATATTTAAACCCTTGTTAACAACCAACTATTGTGAACTTCAAGCATTAAACTTAGCTTCAGTAAATGAGAGACAGACAGTTATTTATTTCCACCAACCTGTGAAGAAGCGGCTGTATTCCTGCTCTATTTTCTGTGCTGCCTCAAACTGCTCCTTGGAATGTTTCTGTGACACCTTATCCCGCAGGTATAAAGGATCTTTCTGCTCTCTGAGGAGAGAAAAACATTCAACACCTGTCAGCAGCTTCGCTCTCACACGCAAACATGCATAAAAAAAAGGTGCAACAATGAGGCAAAACTTTTTTCTCCTTTACATAAATCATTTCTGTAAGTGGACTTTTAGGATTATGCTCAATGTCACAGTTTAAAAACCGTTTGCATTCCTTGCAGCTTTTGTTGTTTATAAGTTTAAAGGTTGAAAATGGAAAAGTTTAATAAACTGGACCAAAATACAAATTCATCATCTCTCAGATTAGAACTCTGCCATTAAAGGCTTTGGACAACATACATTTCTTCATGTTCAGCCTTAAAGATGGCTGCTTTTTAAATAAAAAAATAATGCATGCTAATATATAAATTAAAAATAATTATGAAAGATTAGATAAAAACATAAATCTTATAAAATAAACATAAAAAAAACTTTGTAAAATCACATTCAAGCAAGAATTTGTCATCACTGCTAATAAATTATTCACATATAATCTTCGTTCACACAACATATCTGGACACGGTGTTGAAGTCATGAGACTGGAGGTCTTCAAGCTCCATGGGGAACCAGTGACCTAACCTAGAATCTGCCTCATTTTCTCCCATGATACCCAGTTTGCCATCAACATGATCTGCTGATGCCTCCCAGAGGATAAAGACCCAGGAAAAGCTGTTGTGCATTCATGAAGATTTGGAGGCTGTGGAAGGCGTGGCCATGGTGCTGTGAGCGTTTTAGCCCACGCCACAAAGTGAAGCCACATGTTCTCAGAGCTCCTCCCAGGACAGCTGGCACTCAGCTGATGACATTGACGGCTTAGCAGGAATCAATCTTCCTGGTTTGTCTGCCGCACTGTTTCATAAATTTGGCTGTGTGTGTGTGTGTGTGTGTGTGTGTGAGAGAGACAGAGAGAGAGATGGACAGAGCATGCTCCTGTTAGACCCAAGTGTGTCCTCATTTGCCTGGTTTTATGTTGCACATATTTTTATTTTAAAAAGGCATCCTGAAAGCTCAGGAGATTTAATTTTCCCGTGTGAACACGAATGGAAAAAGCAGAAGCATCTTAGAAGTAATCAGGTGACCAAGTCAGGTTTCTTTGCCCATATACACTCACCGGCCACTTTATTGGGTACACCTGTCCAACTGCTTGTTGACACAAAAGACTAATCAGCCAATCACATGGTGGCAACTCAATGCATTTAGGCATGTTGACATGGTCAAGACGATCCGCTGCAGTTCAAACCGAGCTTCAGAACGGGGAAGAAAGTTGATTTAAGTGACTTTGAACGTGGCATGGTTGTTGGTGCCAGACGGGCTGGTCTGAGTATTTCAGAAACTGCTGATCTTCTGGGATTGTCACGCACAACCAACCATCTCTAGGGTTTACAGAGAATGGTCCGAAAAAGGGAAAACATCCAGTGAGCGGCAGTTCTGTGGATGAAAATGCCTTGTTGATGCCAGAGGTCAGAGGAGAATGGCCAGACTGGTTGGAGCTGATAGAAAGGCAACAGTAACTCAAATAACCACTCGTTACAACCAAGGTATGCAGAAGAGCATCTCTGAACGCACGACACGTGGAACCTTGAGGCAGATGGGCTGCAGCAGCAGAAGACCACACCGGGTGCCCCTCCTGTCAGCTAAGAACAGGAAACTGAGGCTACAATTCACACAGGCTCACCAAAATTGGACAATAGAAGATTGAAAAAATGCTGCCTGATCTGATGAGTCTCGATTTCTGCTGCGACATTCGGATGGTTGGGTCAGAATTTGGCGTCAACAACATGAAAGCATGGATCCATCCTGCCTTGTATCAACGGTTCAGGCTGCTGGTGGTGGTGTAATGGTGTGGGGGGCATTTTCTTGGCACACTTTGGGGCGTTCCTTAGTACCAATTGATCATGGTTGCAACGCCACAGCCTACCTGAGTATTGTTGCTGACCATGTCCATCCCTTTATGACCACAGTGTACCCATCTTCTAATGGCTACTTCCAGCAGGATAATGCTCCATGTCATAAAGCTCCAATCATCTCAGACTGGTTTCTTGAACATGACAATGAGTTCACTGTACTCAAATGGGCTCCACAGTCACCAGATCTGAATCCAGTAGAGCACCTTTGTGATGTAGAACGGGAGGCTCGCGTCATGGATGTGCAGCTGACAAATCTGCAGCAACTGTGTGATGCTTTCATCTCAACATGGACCAAAATCTCTGAGGAATGTTTCCAGTACCTTGTTGAATCTATGCCACGAAGGATTAAGGCACTTCTGAAGCCAAAAGGGGGTCCAACCCAGTATTAGCAAGGTGTACCCAATAAAGAGGCCGGTGAGTGTACACACACAAACATACAGAAGCAGCTGCAAAAATAAACCAAGTTTGATAGGCAATGAAAAATACTAAAATACTTAAGGGCATAGTATTACTCACTTTATCTGCTTGGCATTTTTGTAGCGAATGAAAATGATGATTGGGTAGATGTGAACGCTGTGAAGACGTTCAATGGCGTGAGGAGCGATGTCAAGCAAACAATGACAGTCCTATAAGAGACAATGACAGCAAACAACCACATGAGGAATGAGGAATTTCAGTGTTTGGTGTAAAGTGGAACAATCTGGATGAAGAACTGAAAAAATGCTCAACTATTAATCAACATAAGACACTAAAGAAAAAATTATAAGATCTTATGAATTTGTGAGTTAATCTTTAGATTTATATTGTTTGCAACTTTTAAGGCCATGATTCTCACTTAGTGATTTTAAGATAGGGGCAGGTGCACTTAAGGTTTTTCTCCCTTTCACTTGTGTACAGAATTATAATACAAAAGTGCATGCATGTAACTCGATGATGGTATTTGTTGAATCAAGTGAAATAAACTAAACTAAACAAAGGATGGCAGAGGAAATGACAATAAAACCTTGACCAAACGGTCCAAAGCTACATTTTGGATTCATTATGATCTCGTCAAACATGTAAATTCTTGCAAATTATAAAAGTCGTGGCCAAAAGTTTTGAGAATGACACAAATGTTAGTTTTCACAAAGTTTGCTGCTAAACTGCTTTTAGATCTTTGTTCCAGTTGTTTCTGTGATGTACTGAAATATAATTACAAGCACTTCATATGTTTCAAAGGCTTTTATCAACAATTACATGACATTTATGCAAAGAGTCAGTATTTGCAGTGTTGGCCCTTCTTTTTCAGGACCTCTGCAATTGGACTGGGCATGCTCTCAATCAACTTCTGGGCCAAATCCTGACTGATAGCAACCCATTCTTTCATAATCACTTCTTGGAGTTTGTCAGAATTAGTGTGTTTTTGTTTGTTCAACCGCCTCTTGAGGATTGACCACAAGTTCTCAATGGGATTAAGATCTGGGGAGTTTCCCGGCCATGGACCCAAAATTTCAACGTTTTGGTCCCCGAGCCACTGAGTTATCACTTTTGCCTTATGGCACGGAGCTCCATCGTGCTAGAAAATGCATTGTTCTTCACCAAACTGTTGTTGGATGGTTGGAAGAAGTTGCTGTTGCAGTTTTTTTGGGATTAAGTTAATTTCCATGGCAAAGAAGGACTATGCAATTCATCTGATCACTCTTCATAACATTCTGGACTATATGCAAATTGCTATTATAAAAAGTTAGGCAGCAACTTTTCCAATTTCCCATATTTGTGTCATTCTCAAAAACTTTTGGCCATGGCTGTAGACAAAAAACAAACAGAACATGTTTTTCATCTGAACTGAATTACATCTGTGTTAGTTAATATTTTTTCAGGTTATATAATAAACAAAAATTATCCCCAAACACTGATTTGCTGTTTTTTTACAGACACTTGTCCTAAATATGATTGTGAACTGGAAAAAATCTGCACTTCTATTAAATTATTCAACCTTATCTAGATCCTACAGACAGCCTCACATCCATATCATTTTAATATTCAACATTCTACATATTAACAAATTTCCTCTACAAACACAGGTGAACTCAATGAGGGCTTCGATGTCTTCCCTCGTGTGGCTGAACAACGTGTTTATTTGGGGATCAAACCACCAACTTCTATGTCCGATAACCAGAATAGCTGCTGAGGCACAACAGAAACATCCATGCAGAATCTTGCAGCTATAAGACTCCATTTCTCTTGATAATCAGGTTCAAACATGTCTCATTAATGACCAGAAATAGGATGCAAATAAATATTGGCTTACCTTCTCTGTGATCTCCTTTATTGATGCAACGGTAGTCACATCAAAATGGCCGCTCCTTCGTTTGTAGTCAATGAACACACAGTCCTTCACTCCTCGCTCTATTGCCTGCTGAGATGCTTTCATGATTTCTAGATGTAAAATTTTAAAAATGAAAATTTTATTACTTCAACTCTTTCAACATGTCACTTTCCAGCTTTAATGTGACCTTTATGTTCCCAATTAAATAAAAGTCCTAAATTATCTCCTGTGCAGCGAAACGAACCCGATGAACTCATCTAATATCAGACTCGTTATGTGTGGAAGCTCACCAGGCAGACAGCGACAGAACTGAGCAGGAGCCTCCTTCACCAGCATGTCCTTAATGGCCTCCACTAAAGGACCTAAAATCAGAACCGGTCTGGGGAACGAGCAGTCCACCTTCTGAACCCGCTGGTACATCAGGCTCACGCCGTCTGGGAAAGGAGACACAGAAATCCAGCTGAGGAAACTGCAGCAGGTCACAGTCACAGGATTTTGTGGAGCCAGAATGACTCAAACCCACATATCTGAAATATGTCCATGTTCTGAAACTGAATTACTAGTTTATGTTAACAGAAAAATATAACTAGTTTTATATTTTACTCTTTTCTTTTAACTGTTACATATTTGGACCTTTTTATTAATCTCAAACAGACATTCAATTAAAAAATCTTATTAAATCTTATAAAAAATCTTTAAAAGTGATCATTAAATGGTCGACAGTAATTTGGAGAATAATCTTAAATGAGGCTGTTTTACATTTTATTTTGAGTTTGCAGATTTACTGTTATCTTGATTCAAGGCTTTCAACGTTCCTATATACACTGCTCACAAAAATTAAAGGAACACTTTAAAGAAACACATTAGATACATCAGATCTCAATATGAAGTTGGATATCTATACCAATAACGACAGGGCAATGTCTTAGGAACAAAAGGATGCCAAGTCTTTTAATGGAAATAAACGTTTTCAGCCTACAGAGGGCGCAATTGTGTAGACACCCTAAAATCAGAGTGAAATGAAGATGTGGCAGGCTAGTCCATTATTTCAAAAACTTAATTTCTGCAACTCAAAATGCTTTTCAGTATCTTGTGTGGCCCCCACGAGCTTGTGTGCATGCTTGACAACGTCGGGTCATGCTCCTAATGAGACAACGGATGGTGTCTTGTGGCATTTCCTCCCAGATCTGTGTGAGGGCATCCCTGAGCTCTTGTACAGTCTGAGGAGCAACCTGGCGCCGCCTAATGGACCGAAACATAATGTCCCACAGATGTTCTATTGGGTTTAAGTCAGGGGATCGTGAAGGCCGTTCAATTGTTTCAATTCCTTCATCCTCCAGGTACTGCCTGCATACTCTTGCCACATGAGGCCGGGCATTGTCGTGCATTAGGAGAAAACCAGGACCTACTGCATCAGCGTAGGGTCTGACAAAGGGTTCAAGGATTTCATCTGGATACCTTATGGCAGTCAGAGCACCATTTCCTAGGCAGTAGAGGTCTGTGCGTCCCTCCATGGATATGCCTCCCCAGACCATCACTGACCCACCACCAAACCTGTCATGTTGAACGACGTTGCAGGCAGCATAACGTTCTCCTTGTCTTCTCCAGACTCTTTCACGTCTATCACAGGTGCTCAGGGTGAACCTGCTCTCGTCTGTAAAAAGTACAGGGCGCCAGTGGCGGACTTGCCAATTCTGGTGTTCTTGAGCAAATGCCAGTGGAGCTCTACGGTGCTGGGCAGTGAGCACAGGGCCCACTACAGGACGTCGGGCCCTCAGGCCATCTTCATGAAGTCTGTTCCTGATTGTTTGGGTAGAGACATTCACACCAGTGGCCCTCTGGAGGTCATTCTGTAGGGCACGAGCAGTGCTCAGCCTGTTCCGCCTTGCACAAAGGAGCAGGTATCGGTCCTGCTGATGGGTTGTGGACCTTCTACGGCCCTGTCCAGCTCTCCGAGAATAACCGCCAGTCTCCTGAAATCTCCTCCATGTTCTGGAGATTGTGCTGGGAGACACATTAAACCTTCTTGCTGCAGCACGTGTGGATGTGCCATCCTGGAGAAGTTGGACAACCTGTGCAACTTCTGTAGGGTTAAGGAATCGCCTCATGCTGCCAGTAGAGATAATTACTCAAGCCAAAACTAGCACGAGTGGAAAACCAGCCAAAAAAGATCAAGAGGGAGAAACTTGAAATGACCTCCACATGTTAAACCAGTCCTGTTTTGAGGGTTTTGTAATTGTTGCCACTTTAGTGCACCTGTCGTTAAGTCCATGAACACCAATTCAGCTGAAAGTGATTAACAATGCCCTCAGCTGCTTAATCAACCAGAAAATTATCAGACAGGTTTCATTGATTTCATGCCAGGCCCAATAAAAAAAGTGTTCCTTTAATTTTTGTGAGCAGTGTATTACAAATGAAAATAAAGTAAGTATGTACAAATAAGTGGTCTTTCCATGAACAATACCTACTCAGATCTTTAGACATTATGGCGGCTGATATGCAACACTGTTTTTTAATTTTGCTTAATATTTTTTGGGTCAACGTACCTTTCCAGTGAACAATAATTTACTTGGTTAGCCTTAATAAAAATGTTTTAAACAACTTAGACAGTTAACATATTCATAAAAAGGAACTCTTGTCTAAATTATTGTGGACTGCATTGTACAGGTTGCATCAGCTGCTGCATCTTAATTCACCAGCTTGATAATTGGTTGAATACAAACAGACATAGCTGATAAGTGAAAGTTGCAAATATCAAGAGAGCTAATTTAATCTACCTCTTGACACAGCACAAGTTAAAGTAACAATAGTTTTCAAACTTTAATCTTTAACATTGATCTCAGTGATAGTTGAGTTAGAAACTTGACCATTGTCATATTTGACACCACTCTGCAGCCCTCTGCTGGCCAGATACTGCACTTAACAGTTTTAGCTGTAATGCTAGCGGTTAGCACTTTCAGTTCACCAACCGTCAATAAAAAGCACAAAAAGAAGAAAAAGAAGAAGTTTGCTTTTTCTGGCATCTTGGCGGAGCCTGGAAGTAAAAGTAACAGAGTAATGTCTTTGGAGGCGAAGCAAAGAGCTAAAACTGGAGAGAATATTGGCACGGCCTACACTAGTTTGGCGCTAAGCTAGCTAGCTACAAAATAACAGACAGATGGTGGCTTTGTTGCTACTGGACTTGTAATATTTTTGTCCAACAGTGTGGATCTTTTTACTTCGTTGTTTATTTTAGTATTAGTTGGCTCATATTAGTGTTAGCTTGTTGTTGGTGTTAGCTATAGCAGGCTGTAGCAGGGTTGTTTACGGAAGTTGTAATTCTACTTTCAACCAGTAGGGTGGATGAACAGGAAACTCCTCGGTGTTACTTTGAGATTTTAATTTTTGCTTTGTTAATCTCTGCTGTATAAAGTCTGTTTCTCCAAGCGTGTCATGTGTAATAGACAAATGTCTTGAATCTGACTAATTTGAAGAAAAAAAAAATCCCTAAAACATGCTGCACACCCCATCTCAGTCAAAAAGCGATGCTAAACGTACGTGTCTATTAATTTCATGACCAGTTTATGAATTTGTGTAATAAAACTAGAAATAATGTCTCACCCTCTGTGATGGGTAAAGAATCTGTACTGATGGCGTCCAAAGCCATCATCTCCTTCCCATCCTTAGAGCCGCTCCGTTTATGCCTCAGTCTCCGACGGAAGAAGGACCTTCGCGCGGCCGCAGACATGGTCTTACCGGTGCCGTTATCGTCTTTCATATCAGCCACGCTGTGTCTCCTGTAAATCTCCTGATCCATCCTAATGGAGATACACCATCATGCTCTCATAGACCCCAACACAATTACAATCATTCTCTCGATGAATGTGGACAAGATTAATGAAGACCAGATTAAATGATAATTATTCAACTGATAGACCTGGAAAATGTAAATATTTTAAAAAGTATGGGTTTGACTTGCATGTATTTAGTTGGAATCTGCCCCTTTTCCAGCTTCTGTGCACTCTCATCCAGCTGCCAGGCCATCCAGGAGCCAAAATTACCATTTGGAAGTGTATCTTCAACATACAGGATGTCATCTTTTTTAAAGCTCAGTTCCTGCTCGACCTCTGCAACCCGCTCATAAAGTGCTCTGACAAGAAATAAACAGCAACAGGGGTAAAATAAATACCACAACTGGACTCTGCAGAATATTTAAGGGCACAAAAGATCAAAATTGTACAACAAATCATTCTGAAATGAGGTTCATCATTGTTTGCATCTTTTTCTACAACAGTTTAGAACTTTGCATACCTAATGAAAAATCCATCTCCAGGAGATGCTTTGATGTCCCCCAGGCTTTCTGCACAGTTCTGGACCTTGAATGTGACAGTTTCAGCTGGTTTCAGCATATCCAGGTAAGCATCTTCTTTAGTTTTATTCCTCATGCTGATGCCATTGTACTGGAAGAAAACAATTACTCAGCTGAAGGAGCTCTGAGCTCAGCCATCATCATTTTCAGTTAAACCAATACAAACAATGCAGAAAGACACAATACGGGACAAAAGTTTGACTTTGTGTAGCAACAGCCACACATTAGCATTTTTTATTGTAAACATCTAAGCGTTAGCCCATCAGAGGCTCATGCAAATACCTCGAGTATCAGGTCTCCAGGCAGCAGTCCATCAGGACCTTTCGCTGGGCTGTCATCATCCAGCATCTCCACAAAGATGCCATAAATGTTTCCCCCACAGACCTGAACACCCAGCTCTACGTTAACCTTCTTCAGTCTCACCAGCCGAGGTTCTGCAGCTCTGAGTGAAACTGAGCCTGGAAGCCTGGAGAGGAAACCAGAGTGTAAGTTTCCTAGTCCCTCCACCATAAACGTGTGTTTTTATTTTAAATCAGTCTTACTAAAAAAAACTCAACCTGAAGGAGTTGTGAGGACTTGTAGCAGGCGTCGTCTGTTTGGATGGAGGAGTCATGGTGCCTTCATCCTGCTCACTCAGTGAGTGGTTGTCTGGGGTCGCAACTACGCTGTCTCGGGGTGTCGGCTGGTTGCTGATGGACTCCATTTGAGAACTAAGGGAGGAAAAAAGAATGCTTTGCTGTGTGGCTGTAGGAGTCTCTAAAACATTTTTCTTGCACATGTTGCAGGGCCTCTCTTGTGTTGGTGGAGTTTTTAAAAAGTGTTTTAAAACTTGTTAGTCAGTGCCGTTATCTGAATGCAATGCCCAATCCTTCTCTAGTTTCTGTGAAACAAAAAGAGCAAGAAAAACTAGACCACTTTGGGAGGGGTTGATGACCTATGCAACACGTTATGACTGATCCGAGATTAAAACAATACAAAAGAATCAGTCATTGAGAGTGCGACAAAATTGCAAATAAGTTAGATGATGAATTGTGAATAAATTAGGGAATAATTAAACGTTCAATAAATAAGAATTAAGTAAGAATGACATCCTGTGGTGAAATCTGGGTACTGCAGTCCATTTTTCCAAACAAAAAGTGACTCAGTCCCGTTCCACTAGTTTAATGCCTGTTACCAGTTATGGATCAGCACCAGAAGATTCTAGATTACAAGCAAAGACTTATTTTTATTGTATGGCTTTTATGTGATTTGGTTGTGTGCTTTTGTGTTCTGTTAATGCTTTGTATGTTGTTTTTAAGTATGTATGTTGTTTTTTTTACCTATCTATTTATTGTATTTCATGTTTTTAGTGTATTTTATGTTCAGCGCCTTGGGCTCCCCTACAAGGCAGTAGAAGGCGCTAAATAAATAAAGATTGATTGATTGATTGAGTCATGCACAGTACGTTGATAAGTTGATAATTGTCATTATTGGTGTTAGCCCTCTTGGGTGTTTTACGGTAGGGAGCACTTACTACACTTATTCCGGTAACATTTCTCGAGTATTACAGGAAGTGTGGTTGTTTGCCGTCTTACTCTTAGCTTGCTGTTATAGCGCTGAACGACTGGAAGTAAAACACCACGATTGACTCATTATTCATTTCACACATACATTTCACTGTAATAGCCTGTTGTTGGTCATTGAAAAAGCAGCTTGAGAAATATTTAGCGCCGACTATTTGTTTCTCATTCACCGTTAGCATTGTTAGCTCAATGTTAGCTTCTAACCTGCTTCACATGATATTAAAGTAAAACAAAAAGATGCCGTGGCTTCTTAGGGGTACAAGAAACAACTTCTGGGTCGCTCCTGTTTACTGGCTTTGGTTCTTTTAACAACTCTGAAGCTTGTGTCAAATCACAAATGCTGATGCAGCAGGGCTTGTAGGTGCAGATTCAGCAATCTCACAAACTCACTGATTGTAAACAGTAACTACGTCCCTATTTAGATTTTTTGAAAGGTGAAAAACTGACAACCCCCTAGCCAGCTGAGAATGAAATCTGTTTCAGTATAACCTTCCGTAGGGCTGGTTAACAGATCACAAATGTATTGTTTACAAGATTTCTGACTCTAACGATATCATTTTCCCCATGTCAATAAATTTGATGACAAAAAAAATGAAAAGATGTGTGTAGGTTAGTGAAGTTCATGTCCCTTTAAGAAGCTGTACCACCTCGAGTCACATGACAACGTGACTCAACGTAATACACGTGACAGCTCCATTTAGTGGACAACTTATATTCTTGCGCATACACGTAGTTATCGTCCATTTATGTTATCGAGGTGAACTCCTCAGTATACTGTGATATTGATTTTAGGCCCAGGGTTCTTACACTTTTTCCAATGACAAATTCAAGCACTTTTCAATTTTCAAGGTAAATTTTCAAACTTTTCAAGCACCACACTGCAAAGACAAAACAATACATAGGGACTCAAGAGGACAGTTTCACCTCACTATCATATGAAATAAATTATTACTGTTATATAATAGGGATGATCTTATCTGCTCAAAAATCGGGCCTGATCACGTGATTTTAAATTATAGGAATCAGGTGAAAAAGATTGGATATAACCTTTCTGCATTTACTGGCAAACCTAATCATTATAATACTGTTCTCAGATTTAAAAAAGGCCATTTTAGTGTTCTTCGCTGCTGTCGTCCTTACCCTGAGCGAGAGTGATTCCCCAGCTGAAACATGTGAGGATTATAGTGAGCCAGGATGGTGACTGCATCACACTGCTGTCCGATCACCAGTCGGGCCTGCTGCTCGTTGGCGTTGCGAAGGTTGATTCCATTAAACTGGAAACAGTATTATTTCATCAGAAATAGAAGGACTATATAAACGTGGTGTGACGTTTTGAGTGTGGGGGCTGCTTTACCTCCAGCAGCTGGTCTCCGTACTCTAGACGAGCCTGATGAGCGATGCTGCCTGGAGTCACTTTGGACACAAACACCCCGCCGTTTTCTCCACTCACTATGGAGATCCCAAGTGGCTCTGCTCCTTTCTGCACAGTCACATTGCGGGGCTCCCCTAAATATGGCCTTTAGGAATAAAAGGACACTCACGTAAATGTAATTTATTATCTAATTAATTACAATATCAGCTGGCAGGAGGATATGTTTAAATAATATTAAAAGATGTGGTTTGGTTTGCCTGCAGCTTTGTATTTCAATGATACATTACAGAAAAAATTACCACTTTTATGATTTTGAACAAAAGCCTGAGCCTCTCTATGAAAGTGGAGAGAACAAAATGTGTTTAACTGCTTCAAAAGGTCAGAAACACTGACGCAGGTCATTGGTCATTGATTGTAAAAATGGAAAACAAAGCATGACCAAGTTAGAAACAGAACTGATGCTGAAATGTGAAATTCAGCTGACACTAATGTCTCTCTGTGGTTTTAAATTATGAGTTCTTGTTGAATCTCAGCTTTAATCTCACAGCAAACGGTCTCATGTCATCTCTTAACCCCTCACTTGCAGAAGCATTTCATCTTACATTTGCAGCATAAAGCTGAAACATTTTAAAAAGTTTAGAAAAAGATTTTTTTAAGTTAAAATAAGAAATTATACAAGGAAAAAAGAAAACAAATAGTCTTCAATAAAACTGAAATTTTAAGTATTTCAGTGAGTGCCTTTTAAATTAACCACAACAATTAAAGGTACATGATAGCATACTGCTTTTGAAATTTTCACTTTTTCTCTTAGGGATGTCAACATAGCTGAAAAACAGGAAGCTCAGATTTTAAACATTGTGTAACTAAAACTTGTTTTAAAATCTCAGTAAACTTTAAATTTCACATCATCAAAAATGACTTCTAAATAAAACATTAAAACAGCATGATGCAAGAGACCATAAATTAAAGCTAAATCCATTTTGGTGTCATGCAATGATTTTAAATTTAGCATCATCTTCAATTATTAACAAGCAGAGAGAACAGTGATGATGATTTAAAAGGAAACACATGCATCCCATCACCTTGGTTAATTTGGCATTCTAATGAATCATGCAGCTAAACAGAGCTGAACATAGAATCTGTATGTGCACTGAGATATGCTTTTCATGCTACCAGTAGCCTGGGACGAACCTCAAGCTTCTCAAAGACAAGAACTTGGGCTTTAGTGGTGGACGTCTAACAGAAGGAGTGTAGAAACAGACAGATCTGAGAAGCAGAACGGAGAGAAGAGACATTGATCGGCGGAAGCTGAAGAGAAAGATTTCAGGTTATAATGATCAGTAGCAGCAAAGACAGAAGCAAGAAGAAACGTAAAGATGGTGAGTCAGTGTGACGGTGGTGTGACAGATCTGTTTACTGCTTTCCAAGCGCTTTATCACAATGAACCAGACAAACAGTGGAAAAAACATGTCATGCTCGGCTGAAGGATGACAGTATGAGGGTGCAGGCAAGGCGCCGGCTTACCCATCCCTCCGCCTGTCACCAGCTGGAGCGGGGCTAACTGATATTCTGGGCTGGGAGGAAACGGAGCTCTGCGATTGGTTGCTGGAGAAAGATGATGTGTCCAGGTTGACGGGGGACATTGGAGGCGTCGGGCTGCTACACTCCGAGTGGGACAGAGAGCCTGGGATGGCAGGACAGAAAGACACTCATGTTGTTTACAGCAGCAGCACTTAGGTGATAAAAGCCTTTAAATAAACAGTACCTTTGTCAGATCCAGTGGAGCGGGAGTAACGGGTTGGAGGGATCTTAATGCGCTCTGCCCGGAACTGTAAAGTGCCGGGGGAGCCTAAAGAAATCAAACGGAAAATCTGTTCAGGGGTCAGCTCAGCCATGATAAAAACACACAAGACTTTATGGGTATCAAACCATGTGGGAAAACTCATTCTCACTGGAAGTTGTCCAGTTTCTATGATATGATGTTCTGATGATGAAAACATTTGATGTACCCAATCAGTCAGTTTTCTCAGAAAATGAGTCAAACTAATCTCAATTTCATTCATAATATATCACAAGGCTCCACCTCCTAAGGACCTAGTAGCAAATGAATGAGGCCCAACACTTCTTCTCATCTCCAGATGTCTGCAATTTTAAATTTAAATCCTTATGAATTCAGGGTTAATTGTTCCAAATGAAATTGATAGAGTTCTCCTTCAAAGGCTTAGGTCTGAATAGGTGAAACTGGAAAAATTAGAATATGGTCCAAAAGTTCATTTATGTCAGTAGTTCAACTTAAAAGGTGAAACTAATAAATGAGATGGACTCATTACAGCAAAGTCAGATATTTCAGCCTTTATTTGTTATAATTGTGATGATTATGGCTACAGCTGATGAAAACCCCACATTCACAATCTCAGACAATTAGAATATTGTGAAAAGGTTCAATATTCTAGACTCAAAGAATCCTAAACACCTGCAAAGGGTTCCTGAGCCTTTAGATGGTCTCTCAGTCTGAGTTGGATTACTGAATAAATGGACTTTTGCACCTTATTCTAATTTTCCAGTTTCACCTGTGTCCTATTTTCACAAACATATTTATGCATTATTATTATTATTATTATTCATTCTATTTCCCAACTTTCATTTGAGGTAATTCAGAGAAAAATAGTTTGAGTTTGTGGATGTCAAAATTAAGCCAAACTCTTTAAAATGTGTTTTGCTCAAATGCTGAAGAAAACGCATGTAGACTAATCCAAAGGGGTTTGAATGAAGGCAACGGGACTTCTTTGGTCTCTATGAAGACGTTTCGCTTCTCATCCGAGGAACTTTGTCAATTCTGGCTGGAATATGGGAGGGTCAAGCTTATAAACTGTAGCTGTCTATTGTTGCTATACCCCTCCTCCCTTGGAGGGGTATTCATAGGTAGTTTCTGCTCATTAAGCAGCAATAGACAGTTTATACGCTTGACCCTCCCATATCCCATATTCCAACCTGGACCATGTTCAATTCTAATTCCACCTCTAATTAAATAAAATACTGAATAAATGAAAACAACTTTGCATAACCAGATTTCAGCATAAGTTAGAAGAAAAGTAATTATGTAATGAAGTCTAAGTGGGCTGACATAAATCAGACATGCTTAAGTTATGCTTGTATCAAAACTAGGACATCAAACATACTCAGCCTGGCTGCAGAGGGTAGAGAGTTAGTGTTGCGTGGTGATTGGCTGCAGTGGGCCTCCGTCAAGTCTCCATTGCGCTTGTGGCTGAGGTCCAAACTGAGGGGACCTTGACGCTTGGGGCTAAAAGTGGAGAAAGAGGCCTGTGTAAGTCCCCCGGTAGTCAATTATTCAACCCAGAGCAAGATATAATTTACTTCCTGCCATCTGTTCATGGGATCTGGGGCAGGATGCACATGCTTGTTTTGTACATGCAGCACTATAGAACTTGGCCTTTACAGTACGTAAATGGATTTATAAAAGCCTGTAAGTGCAAATATAGTAGATTGATAATAGGTAGACCTTTGTGAATGCAGGTGAACTCCTGAACTAGGAGCTGGAGGGCAGGTGTTGGCCTGAATCTCGTGGCTCCAGGCTGTGTAAACCGGGTTCCTCATGACAGCCGCCATAGCGGGACATGGTGCCAAACGTCTTTGTGGTGGGGCTAAAACAAACACAGCGTGAGACTGGAGCTCTAAACTCGTTCAAATGACAAATGCACATGGTGCTCAGATGCTGGCTAAACAAACAACTCCACAAATTCATCCTCCAACTTGTTTAAATGCAAATCAGAGCCGATTAGCATGTGCAGATGGCTTACGTGCTGTGATGCTGATGTAGCCTGGAGGTGCAAACGGCATGCTGTACCGATTAGTTCTCAATGGAGAGAAGCGTAACAAGTCCACTGGCTCTGGGGAGTCTTCATCGTTAGAAAAACTCTGAGTCTGTAAATACCAATCAAACCGCAAGGGGCTTAATTTACTTATTTATTTATTTACTTATTTATTTTCTTATTGGGAATTTTAAAACTGTTACCTGCGTGGGAGCAGGGATGTGTAAAGGAGTCATGTTTCGTCGTAAAGCTGGCGCTGATTTTGGCCGGTACCTCCTCTTCTCCAGCACTTCTGGCCTGCGTCGACCCCCCTCCCCCTCCTCGGCGTGTTTCTTGAGGCTGCTCTTGTTCTTTTCTGAGGGCGTGTTGGTGTAATAGAGCTGGTTCCCCACCAATCCATCATCCGGAGGGCTTGTAACTTGGGGGACAGAGGCAGCTGGAGTGCCACTGGTGATGGTGGAGTCAGACGCAGAGCTGTTTTGTTGGCGATGCTTAAATCTGAATGAGTCGCTCCTGGTTGGTGGAGTGGGTGGTGTCTGAGCAGGTTCAGATACTGAGCTCTGTGGTGAGTGTTTGGACATCTGAGACATGTAGTCCACTTTAGAGTTGGTCTCAGGCCTCCTGAAAGCACTCACATCAAAGATAGACTTCCTCTGTTTAGGCTTTTTGAAGATGGACAACTGGTTTGGTTCCGCAATTGAAGATCCCACTATGACTTTTGGCCACGTCCCTCCACCAGGCTTTGATGGTAAACTCTGCACTCCGTCCACAGGAGGCTGAGCAGAGCTGCAGTCTGAGAGAACAGGGGCGAAGGTGAGGGGATGGGGGCTGAGGTCCTGCCTCTGGTAACACAGAGCTGGGTGTCGCTCTGAAGGACTGTGGGAAAAGGTTTTGTGGTGGGAATGAGCACTGCTACTACTGCTGCTGCTGTTTTCCAGAGAATCACGTGTGTCTTTGCATTCGTCCTCTTCTCTGCTGCCAGATCTGCAGCTGCAGGTGTCCGTTTGAGTTGAGCAGTTGTGCTTGGAGTTCCTGCAGCTTCTGGTGTGGATGTCGCTGGACTGGAGCCGCAGGGTCTTCTCCGACTCCCTCAAAGTTTCAAATAAATTCTGTCCAGAAAAACTCTGAGGGAGAAACTGTTAAAGGATAGAAAATATCACTTAATTCATACCTGCTCGAACCAGGATTCCTCTTAGAGTTTAATGCAGATTTTTTATTAAAAACAAGACACCATCACACATCATTATCACACGGTGCTTCACAAGAATACGCCATGGGTGTTGTTTAACACAGAAAACATGATATTCACCTTCATAAGGGAGATGCTGAGAGCGTTTCCAGAGTTCCTCAACAAAGATTCACATTCAGAAAGAGATTTGTTATCAAGTTCAATTCCATTGATCTACAAAAAAAAAGAAAAGGAATCACAAAAAATTATTAAGATGCAAATTTCAATGATGAACGAGGCGCTGACATGTAAAATTAATCTAAACACATTTAGCAAATAAAAACAGATGACTTTTATGAAGAGCTCATAAAGTCTTCTTCCTGAGACCTGAGCTTGGGTAAATGTGCATTTACAAATTTCCCCCTGCTATTTGGAATCAGCAGGACCTAAAAAATTTCTATATGTTTAAATAAACAATTTCAAAAAATAAAAGATTACAGTAAATATAAAAACAAACTTAAATTGTGTTTTTAATGAGGGTAATGGGTACAAGTTGAAAAGAATAAAATTTTATGGAGCAAAGAATCAATGTCTCTCAGGAGCTAAATGCCAACAGGACAGAATCTGTTTCCAAGAGTAAAACTGTATTCTTTGATCCGTCGTCACAAAATTCTACAACTGGAAAAGCAGACAAAATGCATTTGACATCATTTCAGGTTTAGAACTTTAACCGTGTGGTCAACAGAGGGCACTGTCAGACACTTAATGACCATCAGATGCATTTTGGTATAAAAGTTTCTCCCAACAACGTTGGTAATTTGCTGGTATACTTACAGCTAACAGTCGGTCACCTACAGCAAGGTTACAGTCTCTGGCAGCTGGACTTCCAGCAGCCAACGTGGAAACAAACACTCCACTTTCCAAACCAATACCACTTTCTAAGAAGCATGACAGAAAGAAAAATTTTATTTATGTTTACATGGTTGAACACAAATAAAAATGTCTTTAAGGGGAACCTGATGCTGACCTTGGTGTCCTGCAAGGTTTATGTGGACCGGAGTGATGATCCGTCCTCCCAGTGACTTCCTCCTTCGTACCACCATATTGATCACTCCCTCCCTGCTCAGCACAGCTTTGATCACCTGCTTCCTGTCCTTATTCGTCAGGTCCACATCATTTATTTTTAACAACCAATCGTTCACCCTGCACAGCAAGACGATGAGATTGGTTTTGATCATTTTTATTTTTTAGAATAATTCTAAAACCGATTTATTGTCTGCAACAAAAGTCAGAGATTAAATGATAAAACTAACGTTTACCTTAATCTCCCTTCAGCAATGCTTCCTTTATCCACCTTGGAGACAAATATTCCACTATCTCCTGATAAATAGGGATCATTAATCGCTTCAGCAACATCAAACCCAAGTGCATTCAAATCCATGTCCTGAAAATAGATGAAACGTGTGAAATTTACCTCCTGGTTAAAAATTATTTTACCTCTAAAATAAAAAAGATCGTGGAGTGGCTCTTACTCTGTGCTTTTCCAGCTCAACAACTTCGGTTTCCCATTCAATGGAGTCTGTGTCAATGGCTGAATCATGTGAACTGTGAGCCATCAGCTGTCGATAGCATGCTTCCTTCTCTAACTGGTTATCCAGCCTTTCTCTGCAAGAAACACCACATGTGCAGGTGTCTAGTAAATAGTGATGGCTCAGTTCAATAACCTGAACTTTTCTCTGTCTGACAGAAGTTCTCCACAAAAGATTGACAAACAAAAACAAATGGAGCTTGATAAAAAAATAAAATCTCATTTTAGCACTAAAACTAAAACAGAAAATAGCACATATCTAACGGGGGGGGAATACAAGTGTGAAGGAAAAACACACTTTAGTTCTTTGAGCTCCCGCGCAGCATCGTTCTTCTGCTTCCTCGTGTCATCCAGATTCCTCAGAGCATCTGCCAGATCGCTCACAGCTCTGTCCCGCTCCCGTCTCAGGTTGTCACACAGCGTTCTGCGAGGAGGAAACAATCACATCAATTATTACACGCATCTATTTTTACCAAATCTCTGCATCTCGAGCAGATACAACATCGTCACACTGAACAGATTGTTTACCGTATGCTCTCCCTCTCTGCCACTATTTTGTCCCTCTCCTGAAAGGCCCAGTCGCGTCGACATTTGGCTACCTCTGCCTCCTGCAGAGCCTCCTTCAGCTCCTGAGAGATGGCCTCATACTGCTTCCTCAGCATCTCGATCTCCTTGTTGGCTCGCTCCATGTCCAGAGTAGCAGAGTCTTGTTTCTAGAGATACAGGCGAGAAATTCTGAATGATGAACAACCTTGTTAGACTGTACAAATGTAGGCATAATCTAATAAGGTAATTGAAAGCACAATGTACACCTTTAAAGTTTTAATCTAAAATAAGTTTTCAAGTCAGGCACAATTTTGACATTTTAAGCTGTGTTTATCCAAACCATACGCTCACCATTTAATGGTGTTAAAGGCACGCTACAAACCAGTCCTGGTCTCCGCCGGTCTTTTAAACACCAACTGGTAAAATCTTTTGTCAGGTTCATATAAGATGCTGCACCTGTGTGTTAAATATTCAAACCTACTGATGGTTTGCAAGTGCTGTTGGGATGATTTAATCAATTATTTAATAAAGCTGTATTATTAATGCACTTTTTATGAAATGTTTTTGCAAACCTAGAGGAGAAAAGCACCAACATACCTGAGACAAGCTGCAGGAAAGTAAAAACTGGATAGATTGGATTAAATAACACGGTATGATCTCCGTCTAAAGTAGAATAAATGTAAATGTCACTAAAGAGTCTCCTGCAGCATGGTGGAGTCTCACTGTAAATACCTCACTGTTGAGTACATTGAGGACATAAATAAGTCTGCTGCTAAATTAGACTCCATCAGACTTCTCTACTCCAGTCACTTCTGTTGCAGAGCAGTCTTCTTGTCACTTTAAGTAGAAGCAATTTTCCTAATGCAGCATTTCTCTGACTTTCATTGTAAATAATCTGACAATCACTGGAAACAGACTGAAGGGTGTTGTACATATTTTTCAATAAGATTAATGTGTGGAAACAGCCCTGCTGAGGCAAAAAAAGCAAAACATTTACTACCAATACAATCGATGAGATGATGAAGGGATTACTGTCAGAGAGGTAAATCAATCCGACCCTTTGGACTGATAAACCAGCCTCTGTCTGGCTACCTGTCTGGCCTGGTAATACTCTCGCAGCAGCTGGTCCCTCTGGATGATGGCCTCGGTCCTCTCCTTGCGGGCCACATCCCTCTCCTCGCGCACCGTCTCGATGTCCCTGCAGGCCTGGCTCAGCTCCTTTTGTGCTTCGGTCTTGTCCTTCACCTCGTGGCAGTATTTCTCCAGCAGCTCGTTCTTCTCACAGATTGCTCGGTCCCTGTCCACCAGAGCTGAGGCCAGTTCCTTCAGATCACAAAATAAAAAGACATTAAAATTTACAATAATCACCCACAATCAGGTTGTTTTTTTTTTTTTTTTGACTAAGTACTTGTCGTAGGGCCTCTAGCTCCTCGGTGGCCACTCGTCTTTCTGAGGAATTGGTATGGAGCTTTGCCTCGGCCATCTCCAGGCCCGTTTGAAGCCTGTCCACCTCTTTGATCACCTGGTCCCTCTCGCTCATGATCAAGCGGTACTCGCTGATCACAGAGTCCCGCTCCTCCCTGTATTTCTCACAGTCCTTCACAGCTTTGAGCTGCTGGGTCTTGATCCTCGTCGTCTCCGACTGCAGCCGATCCAACTCCCGCTGCAGCTCCTTATTCTGGGCTGCAGCCTTGGACAGCTCCTGCTGAGTGTTGTCAAACCTAAACCAGAGAATCATTTTAACAGCTCTTAAATCACTTATTAGCAACGATGCCCTAATTTATTATAAATCCCAATCAGGAGATGTCAATGTCACAAAGGAAAAACGTTTGAAGAAATTTGCACATCTGTAAATCTTCGTTTGCTGTGAATTAAGCATGTTTTGTGCAGATTTGACTTTGGAACTAAACTCAAATACTGCATTTAGAATAGAATAGACTTTATTGATCCCTCAGTGGGGAAATTCACTTGTCATTTGCAGCATAACTGCCTGCAGCTGCTGTTTTTAACAGCTGCTTACTTTGTTCAAGCAGCTCCCAGTGTCTAATTTACCCAAGCCTACCTTTTAACAGAGGAATAATGCTGCTGATAGTGGATCGCAGCATCCCTCTGTTTCGAGAGAATGTCCAGCGTCTTCTGCAGCCTGTGGTTCTCCTCCTCGACCTGGTCCAAACGGACCAAGTCTGCGTTGTGACTGGCCGTCTTCTCATTGTAGCGCTTTCTCAGAGCCTCGTAGTCACTCTTCATGACCTCCAACTTGTCTATGGTTGTTTCGTAAAGCTTGTTGAGGACGTCGGGTGAACCTTCTCTCATGACCTGTAAATCATCATTCAGAAGATGGTGGAAGAGCTAATTATTCATGTGTGGTGTGTATTTGAGAAGTAAAAAAGGATGCTGGCAAACCAAGAAATGCATCGTTTCAGTGAGCAGCTTCCACCACAAAGGAATGCCTGATTCAGTTTTATTTCATTTACATGTGCTATTCTTGCTCACTTTAATTGTTAGAAATTAAGTTGTGAGTTGATGTCTTGGCACAGAATAGGGAAACTTTTTTAGGCCCTGAATAAAGCAAGAACAGTTTTACACTGGAGCAGTTTAAATAAAAGACTAATGAAACAGACTTTCAGTCGTACTCTGAAAGACAAATAAGCTCTTTCACTCCACTTGTTACTGTAATGTAATCACTGACATCAGTATAAAGCTTGTATAAAATCAACTTTGACTTATTATTGGAAACAACTGAACACTCTTGGGAATTACTGGTGAATAGTGTTATTAAAATGTTCTCCATGCTCCTTCAGCTAAGAACCTCTCCAGCACAAATGGTGCCAAAACCCCACTGTTTTTTCATGTTTGAGTAGTAAAGTTTGTTTTTCACCTGACAGTTTTGACGCTCATCTGGCTTGTTTCCTTTTCTCATTCCTTCTTATGTTCTAGTTTTCATATTTGTTAACTGGCGTCCCTTTCTCCTATATATGTTTTTTGGCAAAGTTTGCATGGTATTTTGTAAATTACTCCGCATTTTTGTTCTGTTGATATTCTGTCTTTGGGTGTGCTAGTCTTTTTTGATAGTCATGTGTGGTTTTGTTGGTGTGTTTAAAGTAGCTCTCCGGAGTATTTCTTTTATCTGATGGCACCATCTCGTGGCTGACAAGCGTATCACACCAATAGTCGGTGGACTCGATAATTTATGATGATGATGATGAATAGTTTTTATTGAACAAGTGAACTAAAAAAAAAAATACTAAATAAATAGCACAAACATAAAAAAGTATATATATGTATACACACATACATACCTAAAACAAAACTAAAGAGAAACAAAAGAACAGAAATAACAATGACTATTTAATACTTGTTCAAGGGGAGTGGGATGAAGCTCTCGCTTGTAAAGTTCCCCTCCCTTACCTAATTTAATAACCTATAAATGAATCAAAATGTTTTCTTTAGAGTATATAACTTTACATACATACTGTCACATAGACATGCTCACTTGGGACAGTAGTCCCCTGGGTCTGCCGATGATCTAAAAGACAGTTTGTACAATTCAGTCTCTTCCTTCTTATAATTTACAAACATCTTTTTTTTATAACATGATTTAAACTTAGTCAGTGTTTGACATTGCTTGAGGTCTTTACCTAATTTATTCCACAGTTTCACACCACAAACAGAAATACAAAATGTTTTCAATGTTGTTCTCGCATATGAATGCTGGAAGGTTAGCTTGTCTCTGTAATTATATAGATTATCCTTTTTGATGAATAGTTTTAATAACTTATCAGGCAATAGATTATTATGTACTTTGTACATGAATACTGCAGTTTTTAGGTCTATTACATCACTAAATTTTAATATTTGAGAGTGAATAAACAATGGGTTTGTATGTTCTCTATACCCTGTATTATGTATGATCCTCACAGCCCTTTTTTGCAATGTCGACAGAGGTAAGAGTGAACTTTTGTATGTGTTGCCCCAAATCTCTACACAATAAGTCAAATAAGGATGAATTAATGAGCAGTATAGGACATAAAGTGATTTAAGATGGTGACTGCACGTTTCTCGTTTATGAATGTGCTTTTTTAGCCGACAAACAGAGCTAAAACACGTTGTTTTACAATTATTCTCATGTCATGTTGTGTTTTCATATATTTATATTATAAAGACTTACTTGTCCGTGAAAAGTTTATCAATGCTGCATCAGCCGAGGTACTTCCTTAAATTTGAAGCGCGTAAGTGGTAGTCTAACGCTATTGGTCAGTTCTGATCGCTGTTCAGTTTCCTATTGCATGGAGCACTATGGGGCAGGGGGCGGGCTTAGCAAAAAAAAAAAAAAAAAGATGTATCGCTTACATTATATCACACTACATGATAAGACAATCACTTTTACGGATTTCTGAAAAATCATACATAATTCCTGAAAGGGGAAAACTCCGGATTGCTGCTTTAAATTGTGTTTTCACATAGCTTTTGTTATTATTTCTGTTATTCCTTTCATGTATGGCAAGGTTATGGCTGGCTGTGGCTGACAAAACAGCAAAGATGTGACATCACCACCACTCTGATGCCAGATGAGCGTCGAAACTGTCAGGTAAATAAACTTTACTACTCCGTGTAATATCAAGAACACGTAAAAAACAATGGCTATAAAGCAACATGGTAAGAACGTAACGAAGAAATGCCAAAACCCTGTTTCACTTTAACTTTACATCTGTTGCCTTGTTTCATGCGAGTGTGCAAAATGGTTTTCAGGTAAACTTTGCTGCATGTCACAGTGACAACCAAAATGTTTTTACCTTATTAATTAATGTAGCATTGAATAAATACATAAAACATATTACAAATAGAATTTATTTTGAATTACTACTTTGTAGTGAAAGGAAAGAGTTTTAGGGGTTTGTTCCAGATTGAACCGTTAAAGACAGAAACTATTTAACAAATCCACTCTATGGAAAAGTCACAATAACGGCACATCTCACATGAGAAAAGGTACGGTGAGGTAAGTGAAAAAGCATCCAACATCCAAACACAAAGGTCAGCTCACTTAGCTAATTTGCCTTCTTATTTGACTGAGGTCTTATGACATGATCTCTGCATACCAGGAATACTTTTAGAACCAAACAGCCCTCAAAAGCAGGCCCTGTGCGTATGTAAAAAAACGAAACATTTAATGAACCAACTTTTTGACTGCAGTGAGGTTTAGCATGTCAGGTAAAGGAGAAGGTTAAGTCATTTTTCTAATTTCCAAACACAATTTGATTGATGGAGATATGGGAAAACCAGACTTGTCTGACCCTATTTGTCTAAACAACGCTGTCTTCTTCAAGGTAATGGTCACAAAGATAGGAGCTAAATTGAATTCTATTTCAAATGTCAAGATCAAACTAATTACATGCCAAGGGCATTCGGAGATATACGCGAGTGTGTGAGTGAGTGAAACAGTGTTTTTCTACTCCACATTTGCGTGACTGTGTAACCACTTATACTGATGGGTTTTGCACCGATACCTGCTGGTGCAGGATTCTCATTTCAGCCACTTCCCTCTGGTCATCCTCATGCAGCCTCCTCAGCTCCTCACAGGTCTGCTTCATGTGGTTGTGCTCCTGGACCAGCTGGATGTTGTGTTGTCTCACCGCCTCCAGCTCCTCTTTCAGCTGGTTGTGCTCGCTCGCAACACGTCTGCATGAAACAATATGCTGTTACCAAACTAAACGTGATCAGAGTTATAAGAAACAGACAAGAATGATACAACCCCTTTGTGCTGCGTTGTTCCAATCCAATTTTCTTATTCAGGGAATATATCACTTAAAGCAACACTAAAGAGTTTTTAACACTTTAAGCTGCTGCTTTCAAACTGGTTTCAGTGATTCTTGAGCCAGAAATTTGAGCAGCTTCACATTGGACAGCACTCTGTACCCCTCTGCTGACCATGATCTGCAATTAACAATTTTGTGGTTTGGGTAGGTACACTGGTGGGAGGAGCTCTCTACCTGCTTTACAGCTGTTAGCCGTTTACTCTGCCGGTAGCTCATATAAACGCTAGCAGTTAGCTTTTTCAGTTTGCCAGCCGTCAATAAAAGGCACAAGAATAATAATTTGGATTTTTTTTGTTGACATCATGATGGAGCCTGTAGGAAGAGTAATGGCTTTGGAAGAGATGCAAAGGGCTGAAAGCAGAGTGCGGTGAAGCCTACACTCATTTGAGGGAGCTGAAGGAGGCTATGAAATCGACTGATGGTGACCTGGCTTTGTTGCTACTGGACTTGTAAGTAATAATATTTTTTGTCCAACAGTGTGGATCTTTTTACTTCGTGGCTTATTTAGCATCAGTTGGCGTGTGTTAGCGTTAGCTCGATAGCAATGCGGCAGCATTTTTTACGACAGTTGCTTTCAACCAGTAGGAGGAGGAAGCAGGGAAACTTGTATGTTTTTTTTTTGTCTTTTTCTCCCTGCTAATGAAAGCATTAAATATGCAACACTTTAAACACAGAAAAAAGTATTTAGGCTTCTTTTTAGAGGTCTGTACATCTTTGCAGATACGAGACATAAAAAGGGCGTTTGCCTAAATAAAAGAAAAGCATCAAGTTTCCTGAATTTGTGTGTTGATTGTTTTCTAGTTTATTGGTCTTGAAAATGAATTATAAGCACAAAAACAAGATGTGGGTCAGTCTTTCATTGGTAACATTGCTGTATTCAGTCACGTTTTATGAATGGTGCTTACCAGTCTGCTTTTATTTAGTAAAAGTCAGTGAAGGTTTGTAGTCTCAAGTTACCATGAAAATAAAGCCAGAATAAAACTAAATACTTTGTATTGTACTTAATTCCCATTAAACAATATTTTAATTTATCAATATTTTTGTTAGAGCTCACATTATTTAAAATCTTAAAGCAGTCCTTAACTTATTTTGAATACATAATAATAGCAGTTGTCTATAGTAGGAATGCATGCCTTGTAAGTCGTACTCTGGGGGGAAAAAACTCTGCTGTGCCCGTTTCAGCACAGAGAATTTAGCCAGAGTCTCGAGAAAGTAGCTTCAGACAACAGAATTTGGAGTCTTATTTTCTGATATTTGGACATCTCTCCTCCGATTGGCTAACAGCAACACGACTCTACTACTGACTCCGTTTGCTCTGCAACATTGATGTTTTATCTCCACAAATAACACAAGCCTGTAGGAGTTCTGCTGTGTGGTTGAGTTGCTAATGCTAACGGCTAGCTTCTACTAGCCGAGACGTTCTCTGCAGTTTCCTGGACACTAAACCAACAACAGCCTTCCCTGTCGTGAGTAAAGATGGGTGAGTCCATGAATGTTCAGTGACAGTGTGACGTAGATCTGTCGGGATTTTCTAATCCTAGAGTTTCACAGATTGTTTTCTATCAGAAGCTAATGCAGGAGACAGTTGGAGACCATTTTCATGTTCAGCCTGCATGAAAAACTCAGAGTGACCGATCAGTTTCAAAGATAATAAATAAAAAATGGTTTCTCAGTGAAGGACCTCTTTAAGGTAAACATTTTGAAAGAGGCAATAGTCTATTTGCATCAACAGCCCGGCTTGGCAGGCCTAAATTCTCTTAATCTCGAATTGCAGATGGGGGCGCCCAAAATTATTTTGAACACCTCGGATGTAAATAAACAAACGTAACAAGAAAACTAAATTTTTCATTTTACATGTCCAATTTTCATTGTACACAAATTAAACTAAATATTATCTGAAGGTTCTCTTTTTCATGTCTACACCTTCCAATGTAACTTTGCTTCGACTGCAGAAACATAAACCAGAGGACCAGTATGATTCTCAGTGATTACTGAGTGCTAATGCTCGCACATGTACTAAATGACCTATTGATTTAAATACAGTCTAACAGTCCGATATAAATGGGTTTTCTTATCGACATTGTGTGATGCTTGCTGGATAAATGCAGGAGCAGACAGGATAGTAATCAGTAAATACTTTCTCTGGTGTGCAAACAGAG
The DNA here is from genome assembly GCA_006937985.1 of Aphyosemion australe. Taxonomy (NCBI): domain Eukaryota; kingdom Metazoa; phylum Chordata; class Actinopteri; order Cyprinodontiformes; family Nothobranchiidae; genus Aphyosemion; species Aphyosemion australe. Next base: position 1,259,089 of record SSNS01000143.1, read on the forward strand.
GCCAGAAGGAGAGGCTTAAACATGGGAATAATCCTTCATCTGTCTGCTTGCATTGGGGGGCCAGATGTTGGTTGCATACACTTTGGGGAGAGTATGGCATCATCAAATCACACAAATGGACCAGCCTCCTCACCATGTCAACAGCGCACAGCTTATTTCACAGAAGCACAAATGCTCTGTTTGTAGCTTTATCCGCATGGCACAAATGCGCTGCCACGCAACCACTGTTCTCATAAAGAATACAGAGCATGTCCTGGCATAAAGAAGACAGTAATTCACTCTCAACTTCTGCTCTGAAAATACAACATGGGGTTTTAAAAAACCAACAATGTATTTGTTTTTATAGTTTTTAGCTTAAACAATAGCAAAATTCTAATTAAATTGAAGGATGACTGCAAGGATTTTTCCCCTGGCTTAACCCAGCAGCTTTTGGACTGGTATAAAAGCTTCATCCCCTATTACTGTTGCAAAAATAAAATCTGTCTATGCAATCTGCTGTGAATCTGCTAAAGGAAGAACTGGATCTCAGTAAAACCATGTGATGAACACATACAGCTCTAACCCTTTAACCCAAAGTCTCCTTATAGTGGAATTTCCGCTCACCGATAAAAGTCTGCTTTCTTCACAGCCTCCTCACACCTCTTCAGGGTGGTGCTATGCTGGTTCTGCAGGGACTGCAGGTCTGCCATTGCCTTCATGCACTGCAGCTTCAGATGCTCATAATCATGACCCGTTTTTGAGTTTAATCTATTTCATAAAGAGAGAAGAAGCAAACAAAAACATGTTATGAGAAAGCACTAAGGAGACTGACATCATGACAAAAGCAAACATGAAAACTTTTGCATAGAAGAGTTATGTGCATGACATTTAAAGGGATTTTTATGGCCACTCTGAAGTGAGTTTCGGTCTGAAATGTCTAACCAGTTAAAAATGGAGTGCTGAACAGCCTCAGAACCGTTAGATAAGCTCAGCCAAAAACAAGGTGGACTGCTGTCATCTTTTAGCCAGCTCAAGTATCCATTACATCATTGTTTTAGCAGAAATATATAAAAAAATATCCTTTTGAACTTGATGCAACAGAAGTGCTGCATGTTCTGGCTGCTGGTGAAATCTATCCACTGAATTCAAAGTAAATAATGACACAATGCAAACATACCTGTGGTGAAAGGGTTTGTTAAATTATGTAGCATAAAATTTTAGTGATTTTACAAAGGCTACAATAAAATTTGGTTATGGCTGCACTCCAACTATAGCCTGGCAAGCCATCCTTTATATGTGAATATAGTCTGGCCACTGCCCATTGACGACTCTCAGTTGTGGGGTGGGATCTACTGTTGTCCTTCTCCACATGCTATTGGACAACAAACAACGTGACGTATTCACCACTACGGATGTCATTCAACGGGGTAGTCTGCCATTCTCTGTCAAGGAAGACGCAAATACACCTTTTTTCTAAATAAAAGACTTGGGTACCTCGATCTGCTCTCAAAGAAAAGCACAAGTCTAAATAGTCCCGTTGATGCCAAAATGGTTTCAAATAAGCTGTTTCCATCTTAGTTTCGCTCAGTCGCAGTAACATCTCGTCCACCAAACCAATTGAGGGCTGTGATTGGCCCACCAAACCGATGGAGCGATGTGATTGGCCCACCAAACCGATGGAGCGATGTGATTGGCCCACCAAACCGACGGAGCGATGTGATTGGCCCACTAAACCGATGGAGTGCTGTGATTGGCCCACTAAACCGATGGAGCGCTGTGATTGGCCCACCCACCAGACTGGTCGGGCCTGCTGAGGTTCCAGTGGAGCGTGGCTTGACCAACATGCAGAGCAAAATCATTTTGCTTCTGCTACTGTGTCTAGATTTCTAGGCTACTCCGACTAGCCATTATCTAATCAGTCCAGTAGGATGCGAACACTTTTCACCAAACTGAGGCTATTCAGCAAGTTACCTATGAGTAAAATAATGTTTATTTGTAGCTTGTTCGCAGAAACACACTGCTAAATGACTGAATTGTTCCTTTGGTAAATACCTGCATTCATCAAAAGTGGTTCCAGGAGAAGAGAGTGGCAAACGTTTGAGCAGTTCATCCCTTTCACGAGTCACTTGTCTCAGCTGGAACAGCATGGTCTCCATCTTCTCGTTCACTCGGTGGCTGTCCACATTTGAGGGGAGAGGTGAAGAGGCTTGACCAGAAGTACCTAAGAGAGTCAACATGTTATTGAAGGAAAAGTTCAAATGAAGGGGGCTGCTGTGGCTCAGTTTATTTAAAATAATTGGGTTATGGTGTGAACAAAGTTAGCATAGCAGCACACACGATTTTAAAAACAGCAAAAACCATGAAGTGTATAATGCTACAAAAATTGTCATAATAGTTGTTTAATGGAAGGGAAAAATTCACTGTTGAATGGATCTTTCTATGAGTAAAATTTCTCCCAAGTTCTCCAAACTGAGGTGAACTGAAAAAAAGATATAAATGAATCATTTTTGGTTTTATTTGAAAGCAAAAACTTAGTGCAAGTATTCCAATTTATGTTCATGTGCGTCACCGTTGCTTGAAATAATCTCAGCACAACTGCAAACGTCATGCAAAAAAATAAGCCTGCTAATACAGATTCTGTTCGATTTTTATAATGGCATGTGTCAGTTAATCCATTGTTCCTTAGACTGAATGAACCATGCCCGTGTGTGTGTGTAAGTTATTTTTTCCTAATCACTTGCATGTGCTCAGAGTCTAAACAGCCACTGGGTGCTTTTTATAAAACTACAGAACCCTCCTTTCAACATGCACTTATTTATCATTTTCTGGATTTTCCTTCCTTCACCTTTAAACCTTGTCCCTCATCACGAGCGCCACACTCACCTAAGCTGCTGAGCGAGCTGCTGCTTTCTGAGTCTGATGGCATGGTGGACAAGACGCTGTAAGTGGACCCTGTGAGGGGAACAAAAACATTAAAGTCAGCTCAGAGAGTATTCGATCGTGTCTGCATTGTAGTCGGATCATTATCTCCTGCATTGTGTGGCACATCAAGGTTCTGCAGGTTGGGTTACTTTTGGGATCTTTTAGTTAAGAAAAAAAAGACCAGCTGGAGGAATAAAAGCTGGGACTTTCCCCAACTCTGGATGACAAGCCTGTGGGCTGACAGCAGGGTGTAGCTAATTATCAGTTGGGCAGGGAGCTTGAATACTTACTAACCAGGGCCCCAAAGAGACTGCAGTCTTAGAGCTTCTCCTTTCATCTCCTCTGACAACAACACACAGTTCCCCCTGAGAAAGCCCCTTCTTTTATTTCCTACTGGCTCATAATTAACTGTACCAGAGAGAAGAACACCAAACATGGTGAAGAAATGCATATTATCAGACAAATTAATATAAATTAGAATTAGAGGGTGGTAATTCCCAGGATTACTTAAGTTTCATCAAAAATTTAAGTTAAGTCACTTTGTGATCAAATAAATTAGAAAAATTACTGCTAAAAAGTGTAGTTGGTGACGTACAAGAATAACAGTATTTTTCTCTGAGTTAAATGTTTAATACAGTTAAATGACAGATTGAACAATATGTTCAAAATGTTGGTAAAACTACAATGATCTGCAGACAGAAATTGAATTTGCAGTTTATTTGGTAATCTGATTACTATTTAAATGATAGTGCCCAAATTCTAAAACCCAGACAAAAACAAAAAAGGAGCAATGAAAATGTGGCTTTATCGCAACTTAGTATCCTTCTTGCAACATTCAATAATACCACAAGTGTATGGTTTTGCTATTTTGTACAGCTAAACTTTAAAAAAGGATAACTGTTGGTGCTATAAACACAGATTTTCATTACTATCATTCCTTAACTTACGCAGATTCTGAATTTGAGGGCAGACACCAATTACCAATTCTTGTAGAGCTCTACTCTATCAACACCAACTTTTGTCAATGTACGAGAAAATGATTAAACTTGGTACAGCTTCCACTTGAAGATGTGTTGTTTGTGTGAGTTAGTCCTGTTAGATTGTTTTTGTTTGCTTGTTTGTTTTTTTGGGGGCGGCTGGCTGCTTGGCAAAGGTGTTTTCACATTAAAACCCCAAAAATCTGATTTTGAATGTGTGATAGGCAGATCTCTGGTTAAAGCTGCAATTTGGAAAACAAATTAGCTTAAACATTTTTTCATGCCTCTTAACAACATTCTAACATAGTGTAGCTATACATATATTGTGGTGATTTTAAAAAAATGAATAAAGTGGTTCTCTTGCATTTGTTTAAAAACCACCAATGACACGGCTCAGACTGAAAGCAACCATTGGACCATCTGGTTGTCTGTCTCGTCAAACCGCCACACTTCCCTGGGTCATCCATTCATCACACACTCACGTATTTAGCAACAGAACACCACTGGTGTGAGAGGTTCTCCTCTCAATAATATCAGAGAAGTAGAAACAGCCGGCTGCTACCACTTCAACTTTAGGACAAACTACCAGAGTCCCAAAAAGAAAACCACCATTTGAAGTCACGGACAACAAAAGACATTTGGACCTAGAAAACGGAGACTGGTGTTTAGCGCTCTCTCGTTTCCTCTGAAAATGAGGATTTCCGGTTCTGGCAGAAGCATCTCAGGGAAGATACCCGAGGGGAGGGGTTTGCATTCAAAACGTAGCTTGCTTGCAGATTCGCTATAACAGCTTTAAAGTAGACATAGCATGCTTTTAAATTCTTCCTTTTTGCATCTAAATCATTCAGTTGTGGTCCATATACAGTGGAACTGCAGTTCTCATTATTGTTTCTGTCGGACACCTTCTCTACCTCTGTTCTGCGCAGTCTCAAAAATGGCCCGTTTTGGTACCGTCTCTTTAAATCTGAATGAAGCTCTGCAAACCCCGCCCCCTCCACTGAGGGACAGACCCCAGTTGGACATTTTTTGTAGTTTGATAGAGAAATTACTATTTACAGTAGTAGAAATGTTATATTTGCATTGTTAAAACATGAGGGGAGAGTTTTCCAACATCCTGCCCTCCAACACGCGACCCCCCCCACACACACACACACACACACAAAACGGCTCCAAATGAATGTAATGCAATGGTGTTATCACTGTAATTACATGAACCATCAATACCAGCACATTGGAAAATATCATTTAACACCTATGAATACCATATCTGCTACATATATATATATATTTTGTTGGTATTTTATATTGGTGTCTTAATGGCTGAAAATGGATAAAAAGCACTTACATTTTGATTTAATTATAGGTTTGAGATTCCATAAAAAAGCCAAATGCTTTATTTTTTGAAGATAAATAGAATAAAGTACATTTCTCCCCATGTTTTAATATGTAATCACCAAAGTCCTAATGCTTACATCTTTACAGGTTTTTATTTATTGCTTGTGCTGCATCTTTATTAAATGTATTTAGGTGCAACTGTGATAACTGCTCTAATATGCCCAGAGGTTGAAATCAATACTGTAGAGAAATCCCCAAGATCGGCCTGCTTTGCTAACAAATATAGTTAAATCTTACCTGCATTCTAAATAAATACCATTAGGTTAAAGCCAGAATGGAGGAAACATGAAGCCAAATGAAATGCATGCTGGATCATCTTGGATTTGAGCCTGTCCTGTGTTCAACTACAGAATAAATGTTTACAAGGCCCAGTTTGGACAAGTACAACTAAGAAGAATTGTACAATCAGTGAATGTTTTTATTATTTGTTTATATTAATTTACAAAGCAGTAATGTCACAGCAAACAAATAAGAAAGAATGAACAAAAATATTTGAATAATAGGCTTTGGACACTTAATGTCTCCCCTTTTGGTTTTAGTTGTTACAGGCGTTGTGCACACAGGTGATTTGTGTCCTGGTGATGGTGGTATGTAGGTCTCAGAGCTCCTGTCATCCTGTGTTGTCCTCAGAATATGGCAGGAGTTTCCTGATGATGAGGGCCTCAAACTGGTCCTGGATTAAAGCAGGAGACGTAGGCAGAGACCTCCGTTGTCTGAATTCTGAGATGAGAGGGTTGGTGGGGTGTTTATCTTCTCTACCTCATCTAGAAACGGAGATGGTTGAGGGAAAACTTTTCCAAAGACCAGTTTCATGATGTCATCGACGTATGCTGAAATGATAAACAATAACTAATTACATATTTTATTTACAAGCAGCTTTTGGAAAGTTGGTTCTGTTCTACTAATGTTTATAGAGACATTTTTGTTGTTGTTTTGGTTCATTATTTACTTTGCTTATAAGTTCACTTTGCTGCAGTGATTTAACAATTTATAAAAAATGTTAATAAAATACTGCCACTACAATTATTCAAATGATTGGAATCAAAATAAGCATATTAAAGAACAGCACAGTTATTAAATGTTGCAGCTGCTTTTATAGACTTAGCTTGGGGACACATGCTGCTCATCAGGTGGTTGTTTACAGAAAAGAATGTAATTCAATAATTTCAACAGAATGTTATCTTTCCAAACAGCGACTAAACCAATAAAACATACAATAAATCACTCTGCTGCCATCAGATGGAGTGATTCAGGGGGTGTGATGTTCTAATGATAGTGGCTTCTTAGAGGTCTGAGGTGTAGGGCTTACCTAAACATCATTTATGAACAGATGTGTCCCAACTGAGCACATCTGGGCTTTAGTCTGACATCCTGTCAGTGAAAGATGCTCCAGCCTCCTGGATGTGAACTCTAAAAAAAGCAAAGGTGCATTTTTACTTTTGTTATAATTATTTTACAGGTTATTTTAGCAGCTTTCTGACAGTCACGCTCATACAGAGTGTTAGTTTAGCTGTGTCTGACTTGATCCGAGTTAGTTATTATTTCTGCAGTGAGCCATGAAACCTCACCTCACTTCACCCAGAGATTGTTCTTTAAAACGTGTATTAAATCCACTGTGTTGACGCATTTTAACAACCTTATTTCGCGCTGTATTTTTGCATGACATTTGCAGCATGCTAGGTTTACTTCACTCTCAAAAAGTAAGACAGAGAGTCTCTGCTGGGCTACAAAGTATGAGCAGATATCTGGTATGATAAAAGGCGTTCATGAGAATTTGCAGATCACGTTTTTTTCCACAAAGATCAGCCAAATCCACATTTATCTAGTTACTAAATAGCGCTAGCTTAAACAGGCCCGATGCTAATGCTAGCCAAACAGTAGCCCATAAATACAATTCTAAAGTAACGTTTGCCGACATTTTAGAGTTATATGAAGCTTACCGCTTGCTGCTGTGTCCGTTACTGCCATATTCAGAAGAAATGACCCCTCAAAGTCCTTCTCCGGACCGTGCTGGAGGACTTCATATGCTGTCTGTCTGTCTGCTGCCCTGCACTAGGAAAGTACCCGCCTGCCGGCGGGCTCCGCCTGGTCACGGCCGGTCCACGTCTCCTTCTGTGGTTTTTTTTAGCAGTAGTCACCAGCCTGACATGTGAAAATACTGCCACAGCACTCGTCCTTAAAGGGAATAAAACTTAAAAATTTGTGTGGCTCAGAAAAACGAACATTTTGGACTCTCCACTCCTGACTTATTCCATCTCCACATTGGACTACAAAAATCTTAGCGAGAAGAAAAAATGGCGGATTTACTTTCTGTGTAGCCGGAGGTCCAAGACCACATTTGGAAGTTATCGTGACGACATAGTAAAAATATGAAATAGTCAAATTTAAAAACTGAACTGGTGGACAAATATGACCAAAACTTTATAATTAAATACAGAAATAGCACCTATAGTGAATAATATAATACTTTTTGCACACTTAGACACTTAAAATGTGAAAAATACTGTATTAAGGGATAAAAAAAGTGGGTTTTTCATGATATGTCTCCTTTAAGCCAATCATGCCAAATATGGCCAATTCCAATCATCAGCCCATTTTTAAGTGTATCTGATAAAAACAAAAAAAGTTTTAAAAGTTCTCCATCACAGCCTAAATTTAAAAAAATTTAACCAAACATATTGTTTGCTAAACCAAATACCCAAATAATGTTTGACAGTATTTCTTTCCATCTATTTAACTCGTAAAAATTAACTGTAGAACAAATAAATTCCTCATCAAACAGTGTTACAGGAAACTGGAATCTTACTTAAGCTAGAGAGGTTTAAAAAAGCAGCCTTGATCAATCAGCCAGCAGCAAACACTTACTGACGTCCTATTTGGCCGGCTTATACTTCAGTTAAATCAGCATCTTCCGTCCCCAACGTGAAGGCGTGTAGAGCAGACCGAGCAGGCAGGACCAAGACAAACATTTCTGTTTACCCACATCCCAGCACTCTAAATCATTTCCCTGGTTGGCCAAGCTCCCACTAACTAAAGGACACTATGAGTTAAGACTTGGAGGAGCTGAGCTAATATAGTTCTTCTCTCTTTTCTCCCACCACAGCACTAAAAGACGGATGTGCCTCAGGAATCGTAGCATCCCATGGATCAAGCTCTTTGTTCTAACTTGAGTTTCCCATGACTCCGAGGAGAAAGTCTCTCAATGAACAAGGTGCACTATGTTACAGCTCACTCACTTTTTTTAAACTGGAAGTCATATGACCTTCACCAAACAGTGCTGTGACGCTCATGACTAACGTGCTTTATTTGGGTTTATCCACTTAGTGGTCTTTGGCCATCCTGAACTACCCATAAGGCTTCACAAGACCAAACAAAGTACTGTGCAAACAGGGAGGAAACGGACTTCCTTGTCATTTAAAATGGCCAAGAGCAACTGTTATCTAAAATGATTTAAACAGGTGATCAGCTGAAGAATGGGGCATGTGTCAGAAGTTTTTTTCTCCCCAGTTTTTAAAGGACATGCATTATTAGGACAGTATATGTTGTGTTGTAAAGTGCCAACTTTAGAACAACATTTGGGACTTTGATCTTTGCAATAGAACTGAACATTTGCATGACTAGGGGTGTGTATTGGTAACAATCTGCCGATAAAATATATATCACAAAATACATTGCAATACTAAAAGCCAGACGATATTTGCAATTTTTCAGACCGACTTTAATCAGAAAACTCAGGCCAGACGATTCCAAGACACATCCAGTGTTATCCGGAGATCTCGTTGTTCCGTCAGAATGTAAGCAGTAACAAGTACTGCAACCTAGCAGTCGGGGTTTGAATTGCATCAGACAAACGAAATAATGTTTGCATGAAATTTTCAACAAAAATAAATAAATCAATATACTGCTTTAAAGTATTGATTCATTATTGTAACACAAAATATTGCATTATTTTAGTGCATCAATTTGTTACACCCTGATTTATGACTTGTTCTGGTTAAGATTTAACAGATTACAAATCTGTAAAGGCAGAAACAACTATCCTTAAGGACATATTGTATTCCTCAGATTGAGCAACTTCAAGTTATTGATTGTTCATTTTTGAGCAACATCTTGAATTCTCATCCAGCAGTCATCCGATAACAGAAAATACTCAAACTCCCTGCTAGCAAGTTAAAAACAAATCGTGTTGAAGTCTATAACGGTTACTTGCACAACTTTTCACCTGCACAAAACTGATGTTTATGTTTTGAAGGACTTGTCGAGTTTGGTTTTAAAGAACTAAATAAATGATGTATGAGAGAGAAAATCTACATTTCTTGTGTATATAGTTGAGTTTTATTTACACAACTGAACCATGGAGCAAATATTTATTTTTATTGTGACCAAATTTCATAAATAAACAACTAAAAGGAATGTCATCACTGAGGATTGGGATTTTATTTTTTAATTGGATGGGTTACAGCTACAAATAAAAGTTCTGAATAAATTAGAAACCTTTCAGTGAGGTTTTTGTGAGACACGTTGCTGTTAAAAAGGAGATAAACAGGCCTACATTGAAGGAAATGCCCCTAATTAAATAGGTAAACAGCAATTGGATACTGACTGCATTCTATTGAAATTTTAAAAAGGAAATAACTCATTTGTTTAAGAAGTTAAAAGCAAACTGAAATCAATATTGGCAATTATCAAAAAAAGTAATTTCTACCCTTACAGAAAGCCAAGTTTAACAGGTTACTGAACGATGACCCACTATGATACACACCCAGATAATCTGCTGCCACCATGTTATTGTTCCTTAAGAAAAGACGAGAACAATGTGTTAACAAAATGCTTTCTACTGTTGAGCCCTAAAGCTACAGTTATTTAAAACCAGAGGATCTTTGTTTATTAAAACAAACAGGACCTTGTGGAAGCACACCACTTCTGTTGCTACATCCATCATAAACACATTTCAGTGACTTTTCAAAAGTTGATATTTGAATATTTACCAACAAATGTGTTTTACTTAAAGGTGTGGTTCACTGATAAAGCATTTTTTAATGATTATAATCGGTCACTCTGAGATTTTCATGCAGGCTGAATATGAAAATAGTCTCCTACACCTATCTGCTGCATTAATCTTCTGATAGAAATTAGACGTTGAAACTCTAGGATTTGAAAATCCTGACAGATCTACGTCACACTGTCACTTAACATTCATAGACTCACCCGTCTTGACTCACGACGGGGAAGGCTGTTGTTGGTTTAGCGTCCAGGAAACAGCAGAGAACATCTCAGCTATGAAAGCTAACTGTTAGCATTAGCAACTCCACCACACAGCAGAGCTCCTCCAGGCTTGTGTAATTTGTGGAGATAAAACATCAACGTTGCAGAGCAAACAGAGTCAGAGGTAGAGTCGTGTTGCTGCTAGCCAATCAGAGAAAAGATGTCTGAATATCAGGAAATAAGATCCCAAATCCTGTCGTCTGAAGCTCAGCTCTAATGTGGCTCACTTCTAGTTCCTGAAACAGGTGCACCGGTGCTTTTCCCCCCCAGAGAACGACTTACAAGGCTTTCATTCCTACTAGAGACCACTGCAAATGTATTGGTTAAACGAGTCAACCACGTCTTTAAATAGTTTTGGCTCTCTTCCCATTTAGCCTTTTGTTCAAAGTATTGACTCTTTTGATACTAGTATTAAGACTTTATTTTAAAAAGTACTGATTGTAATGAGTTTCCTGAGGATATTCTTGTTTTGGCTCTGCAGTGGAGAAACCCATCTGTCCAGCAGCAAGACGTATTTCTATTACCCATTTGTAACTTTTGCAACAGGGAGATGCATACCAAACATAGCTACAGTAACCATTTAAACTGCCTTTCAGAAATCTATTTTTGACATGGTGCAGGAGTATAAAATGCAGCACCAAAGAACAAGCTTGCATCTTCCATTTTTGTAACTACTCGCACAATAGACTAGTAATACCTCAGAGTTCAGTTCACTGAGGGCGACAATACCTGAACTAAGCATCCAGCAATGCAAATAACTTCTTTAGTGCAAAGGTGCATTTAAGTTGCTGAGCAAGTAACTTGTAACAATGTGAATTATGCTGCTGCATATAACAAAATGAGATATAAATCATAGCATTTTTAGCTTACACAGAGTTTACATCTGAGATGCTGGTAGCACAGGAGAAGCAAAAATATTTCTATAACCTTATAGGAAGCAACTTTAAAAGGAGGAGAAAGGAAATGAAAGTTATTTATCCACCTCAAAGGCCTGTTGGACAGCAGAAAATCTATTAGAAAAAGGGAATGGCATGTGCTGTTTTATTATTGCATTGTGTCCAAGATGTTTCTTCAAGTCTGTTTAGTTTTGTGAAGAAACTTTTGGACCTGGGCAACAAGACAACAAAAGCAGATCACATTTATTCATCTGCTGAATAATATTGACAATCATCACAATATTATTTCATATTTACACTCCAGTCTCTATACAAACATCAGTTTTAATACTAATAAACTGCTCAAACTGTGCCACTTCTCATATTTGGGCTAGCATGGCAAAACAGCTGGTAGCACTGTTGTAATGCAGCTGGTAAGCAGGTTGCAAGTTAGAGTCCCTCCCAATACATTCAAGTGTTTTTTTTTTGGTTGTTTTTTTTTTGGGGGGGGGTACTCTAATTGACTCCCATAGAATGAAGATATATGTTCAGGTTGATTGGTGACACTAGCTTGTAACTGAGGGAACAGGTATGCAAATGATTGTCTTATTTGCCTCCATTGCCCCTTTTCCTAACCGAGCACGGCTCAGATCGGCTAAACTTGACTCAGCACAGTGTGGGTTGCCTTTACAAGTCAGAGACATGGCTCCAGTGGGTGCTCTCATCATAGCCGGGGGTGGGGGGCACATGTCTTCTTTACCTGATACAAAGGTAGGACTAGGTGATCTGTATGTCACACAAAAACCATCGCACAACAATGGCCGTTTTTCCAATATGCGCATTCGTCTGTACGCTCAAGGTTCCAGGATGTGTTCTTGCTGTGTCCATTATATCCAGGACACATCAATGCATCCTTCTGCACACCCGCAGGCCAGCAAGGTGACCCATAATGCACTGCGTCACAAACTGCTACACCCCAAATGAAAAATGGCAGAGGAGAAAGTTCATAAACAAATAATCAGTTATTGTCGATAACTGTACAACCTGTATTCTTTTTCAGCCTCTTCACGATAGTGCAAAATTCTAATTACCTACCCCATTTCAAAAGAAAAACCTGCGTTGCCTTATATTTTTATTTCAGGTCATTTTTCCAACTGTAGCGTAAAGCAGTACTTGTTGCCATGACGTAACAGAGTACTTTTCTGACCCAAATGTGATCCTCGTACTCCTGTAATTGGTAAATCCTGCAGCACACGAGAGCCAATAGCTGAGCTACCGGTCATTCGAGGCCGTTTGCTCAGCAGATTACTCGCTGTGTGCGCCTAATTTTCACTGACTTTTCTGCCTCACGAGACACTGAGGTGAAAATCAAACCGGTTTGATACTTTCCGCCCCACGGGGGGCAGAAACTCGCCGTGTGCACACTATGTGAGCAGTCGGCTGAGCTGAAATCTTCCATGTGACCAATCACAGCACGTTCTCCCCTCACGTGATTCCAAGGTGGCAGCCTCCTGTCTGCATGACAGAAAAATAAACAAAACGGAGACGGAGCTGGATATGGAGGAGATGCTTATACTTGTTTTGCTGATGAGGCGTCGCCGCCACCATCATAAGCCCTTTCTATAAAACAATGCCGCCAATTTGCCGCAAAGCCGATGTGGCATCTGGGAGCCTAAGGTCGTTTATAAGAGCTCAGACTGTGGCGGTAATGTTGCGCAATCATGTCCGTTTTATAAAAGATTACGCGATGGTGGCATAAAGGAGGTATGGGGGCGGTCTCTGCACTGTCGCGGACTTCCGTTTATCTTAGACATAACTTGCCTTTTATTGCGATCGAAGCAGCACTCGTTAAGTTTTTATTTTAACAACCAGCTACAGGTGTGTGTCATCCAACATCCCTGTGAGCTGTCAGATGATCTGAGCTGCAGATCTAACGGAGAGAAGCTCCCGGAGCACCGCAACGCTCCAAATGATCATCTCAGCTGATTCTGTTTACAAAAGTTAAACATAAGCGCGTGTTTACTTTCATTTTCAATATAGTTCCCGGCCGGAGCTCGGCAGTAATTCATCACTTGGTCATGACACCTCCCTCTGTGGCGCCAAGGCTTAATGTGCGTTTATAAAACCGGCGAAGCAGCAATATTGCCGCAATATTATTATCAAGCGTGGCGGCACGAATGCCGCAAAATTCCCGCAACGTGTTTCTTATGAACGCACCATGGCGGCATCACATTGCGGGAATTTTGCGGCATTCGTGCCGCCACGCTTGATAGTAATATTGCAGCAATATTGCTGCTTCGCCGGTCTTATAAATCATATTATTAATATTACGCTGATTTGCCGGCATGGTGTGTCTTATAAAAAAGTCTCAGTTTTGTTTATTTTTTCGTCATGCAGACAGGAGACTGCACCCTTGGAATCACGTGAGGGGGGAACGCACTGTAATTAGTCACTTGGAAGATTTCAGCTCAGCCGACTGCTCACGTAGTGCGCACACGGCGTGTTTCTGCCCCCCGTGGGGCGGAAAGTATCAAACCGGTTTGATTTTCACTTCAGCGTCTCGTGAGGCAGAAAAGTCAGTGAAAAATGATCGGTAGCTCAGCTATTTGCTCTCGTGTGCGGCAGGCTTAAAACTGACTTTCTGCTGTTCTTGCCAAGAACGTACTTGAGTATTGAGAAATGGGCTCTAGGTTTTTGTCAGACTCTGAACCCAGAAACGGCTGCAGGCAGCAAACAGAAAGCTCTGGAACAACCAGTGACTCCACTCCCTAGCCAATCAGTGGCCAACAGTCACTGACGTCACGTTTTCGGCACAGTGCCGAAACCACAACGAAGCAGGTACTGAAAAGATGGGGGGGTTGGGAATACTGAACCGTACTTTTGGAAAAGGCTGTCCAACCGAACCGAACCCATCCGAGTATAGTGCTATAGGGAATAGGTGTGTCCCTGTGATGGACTGATGACTTGTCAAGGGTAACGTGGTGTTTGAGAACTTCAGTCTGATGTATTCCAGTCTTTTAGAAAAGTACCTCACAAAAAAGTTCCATGAGAGGAAAAAACACTTATTTTAGTCAATTATAAATAAATTGTGATAATTTTATTACCATCTCTAAAAACGGTAGTGTTACAGCTCAAAACAAGCACAAAGAATATAATGTGATGTGGTCTGGAATATGTTAAAACTTAATCTTGATCCAATGATGGCAGAGGAGTTAAGTGCCCGTCTCATAACCCAAGGGTTGCAGGTTTGAGCCCTGCTCGGTCTGTCGCAGTCATCGTGTCCATTGGCAGGACACTTCCACCTCCTTGCCTGCTGGTGGTGGACAGAGGGACCGGTGGCAGCCTTGCTTCCATCAGCGTGCCCCATAGCAGCTGATGTAGCTCATCAACACCAGTGTGTGAATGTGTGTGTTAGGGCTGGGCCAGGGGTGCCCAATCCTGGTCCTGGAGGGCCGGTATCCAGCACATTTTAGTGGTTTCTCTGCTTCAACACACTTGATTCAGTGGTTGAATCACCTGTTCAGCAGCTCATCAGGCTCTGCAGAAGCCTGTTAATCACCTGCTGATTGAAATCAGGTGTGTTAAAACAGAGTTAAAACTAAAACATGCTGGATACCGGCCCTCCAGGAACAGGATTGAGCACCCCTGGCCTAAATTCAATATCACGATATATTGAGGAGTTCACCTCGATAACGATAAATGGACAATAACTACATGTATGCGCAAAAATAAGAGTTGTCCACTAGATGGAGCTGTCACAGGTATTACGTTGAGTCACGTTGTCATGTGACTCGAGGTGGTACAGCTTCTTAACGGGACATGAACTTCGCCAACATACATCCATCTTTTCATTATTACCAAAAATACTGACATGGGAAAAACGATAAATATCAGAAATTTCTATAACAATAAATTTTCGATTTATTGCCCAGCCCAAGTGTGTGTGCTCGTGGGTTCTTGCTTCTTGGGGGGTTGTAGAACCCTAGAAGGTGTTTATACAAATACAAGCAATTTACCATTGAAATGTACTAAAAAGGTAAATAAATCTATACCTCAGACAAACTTTTATAGGTGTTAACTCCTGTTCACATACTCTTGCTTCTGTATGTTAAAATAGTTTTCCAAATATGTTTAGTTCAAATTGGTTATTTGATGCATAAAACAACACAATGATGATGTGCAACTGAGTGAGTTGGACTTTCAGCTCTACCTCCTGGGTGCACAGATTCTGGTTCCAAAAATACAACATGAAAGCACCAGTAAACGGGATATTTTCACTTCACTTTTAAATAAAGGAAGTTCAGCAGCTATTTTTATACACGCATAAGAATTTAACCAAAATTGCTACATCTTTATAATTTCTGATCATTTCAGTTTATAATTATGGCATGAAAGGTGACAACTCCTTCAAGAAATAGCCCTAACTTGGGTTTGTGCAACTACAATTTTCATCTTGTTGGAATCTGATGGCATTTTGATCACTTTTAGTTCTGATATGAAACTTCAAAGACCAAAGGTATATTATTATTCTAAAGCAGAAACGACTCTTGTCTTCCATTGTTCACATATTTAATTGTTCTCTCATTCATTTGACTTTCACAGCAGGGTATTGATCACACATGCACACACAAATCCTTCAGGCAGTTTTGCCACTGTATTGATTGTTTGGATCCTTTTAGGTCCATTAAATACTTTCACAAAAGACTAGCAGGCTGTGCTTTTAGTGACAACAAATGAAACAATCACAATAGTGTAAAGATCACCTGATTTATCCCAAAACAAAAGGGCATGCCCTTCATCGGGTCTAAAGTGAAATATCACGGATAAAACACAAATATAAAAAGTTTAGTTTCTCACCGGTCGAGTGGTGAGCTGGTCCGATGCCGTCCAGCAGCAGAGAGTGCAGGTGAGGGTGAGTCTTCTCCAGAGCCGAACAGAACTCCGTGAAATAATCTCTGTCCTTGTTTATCAGTATCTTCAGGAGAAGGTCCACTTTTTCTGAGTTGGAGGAGCAGTTGTGTCCCAGCTCGCATCGCTCGGACTGACTCAGAGCTCCGCAGTGAGCCAAAAGCTCCACTACCCGGTCCGCGTCTGTTATTGACTCCACTAAGTTCTGGTAACATTTCTCCAGCAACTCTTTATGCTGCAGCTCCATCTCCTCCCCCTCTCTGAACCGAGCCAGGCCACTTCGGGCAAGAACCCAGCTTCGAAAAAAAAAATCTTTTCGCTGCAACTCAACTTCACTTCGGACCACTACTGTCGGCTCTCACCAGAAGTGTTCCGCTCCTCGACCCAGTTGGGACGGGTTTCAATCCGAAATGAAGGATACACAAGAAGTAGCCATATTTGTTGCCTGAGGCTGTTGACTGCGCGAAGATGACAACACATTTTTCCGTCCGCCGCTCCGTCCGTCTGGGAAAGAAATAGCCTCCCTGCCTCTTTAAGCGCTGCTCTCCGTTTGTTGTGAGGGAGAGTTTGTCCTCGGAAAAGTTATTTCAGCCTGTTAGAAACTGTAAAAACTCCTCACCAGTCTCACACGAGACTACAAACTCCGCCATATCTCACCGTGCAAGTAGCTGCGGCTCTGTACCAATCATATTTCTGCGCAATGGACATTTAAGGTAAATGTGGGCGGGGCTTCGTTTTTTAAGCACACCTGGCTCCCCGCCGCTTTAATCACGTTAAAAATACATCTCTTTACTTAGAATTTATTTTTATCACGGATGTTAGTTTTTATGTAGGCTATTTAAAAAGGGTCTGTGTTTTAAATTAGGTCATAATCACCTCAACAACAAATTTTGCTTATGATATATATATATAATATATATATAATATATATAATCTTGTCTTTTATTTCTCTAGTTAAAATTTTTGATTTTATTCAGCTGGTTTTAAAATGGTCAGATCTTGTGATTCACATGTGTTTTTATTTCCATTAGTGAACTTTATACATCACTGTGCACATAACACACCAATATGCCTAATGTGCTATGTAAAGCTTCTTTGCCATTAAATACATGATTCTACTCTCCTTATAACAATAGCAATAATAAAAAAGGGAAGAAGAATATGTTTGGAAAATAAAAACATTAGTTAGTTGGAGATATTAAGTAAATTCTAAGCTCCACAGATATTACCCTACAGGTGTCAGTTTTATTCATTGACCTCTTAAGTCACTAAGGAAAATATCTACATTTTCTAAATGTCCTTTCCTAAACAGTGGCATAACCAGTGGGTCACATCAATCAATAGCCACCAGTTTGCATTAGCTGGCCCTTGCATTTTTTAAATATGAATTTAAGAGAGGCTTTAATTAGATGCAACATTGATTTATTAATGCATGTGTCTATTTTTGTGTTTCATAAACAAACAGCTTCTGTAAAACAAAAGGAATTAAAGTATGGTTGTATGAAAAGGCAGTTCCCTACTACCATAATGTATTGTTTTTGAAATCACGTGCATAAAAAACATGCTAAAACTCCTGAATTTCTATTATGGCTTTTATTTGTTTTGTTTGTTTTTTTAAGGGGATCAACCAGAAGGTATAACAGTGGCCCTCATCTAGCTGCCTCTTTTAAAAACTTTCTGAACACACCCTTGCTTGTGAAGTTTACAATGAGGTGATCAGCATACCTATAACAAAATGTTTATAGAGATATTTTTAGAGGCTCGTTGTGCTTGTGCTGTAGTGTTGAACCAGTTATCTCTGGTCCCAAGAGGCACTAAACAGATCCATGGTACTACTAATGGTGCTAATTCTATAAAAATGACACAGGCATCATCCAACCTGATCATAATACTTATACTTTTTTTTCTATTAAAAATCACCCAAAATACAGACTGGCGGATATTTTACCTTTGTATTAGCATATAGTACTTTTAGCTGCTTTGGTCTCCTGCCTCTTAAGGGATAAACACTCATATTCGTGTCCATGTTCTGCAATAATTGAAAATGTTGATTGTGATACATTAAGTATTTGTGTAAATATTAAATTGTTAATCATTCATTGGAATTGGACTTGCTTCCAGTCTCATCCACTAGGCTAGATTAATCAAGGAAAAGGATGCAGCACATGCATTCAGCGTGCACTGCAGAGGCTGATACTTTGTGATAAGGGTAATCCAGTAGCCTTTATTTTATGATCTGATTTCTTTGTAGAACAGATTTATACCGCAGCACCGCCTGTTCCTTCTCCGGATTGTCCTCTGCCACAGCTGCCCCACTATGAGCTTTCTTCTGCTCTACATAATCCATCGAATCCCTGAGGAGCCAAATGTCACATAAAACTTCAAAGCTAAAAGAATCTGCACGAAATACAAATGTGTTGTAGCCTCAAAGTAAATACCAGAACTGGGGGGTTGTGAAAATCTGTTATTCGATTACCATAATCTGTGGCTGCATGAGGTTTCTGAATATTGTATTTACAAGAATTATGGCTCTAATTTGGAGTTAGCTAGAGCATGCAAGGCCTGGCTTTAGAGCTTAGTACAGTACACAACACGCCTGTAGATTTCTATGTTTAAGGTTGAAACCGTTTTAACAATGTAAGTGGTTATGTAACGTCATCATTTGCTCTCTGGGAGCTTGGAAAATCCATTCAGAGCTCACGAAGCAAACAAGTTAGGTCATCTGCTTTTCTCATTCATCTGCAGTAGCTTTTTGTGACATTTTAAACTTATATTAATGATAAAGTTAGACATTCTTCAACTTCATGATTTATTGAAATGTCAAAAGATGGACCTGGAACCTCCTGGTGTGCAGCTCTGCAGGCGGGTCAGTGATATCTATCTGCCGCTACATCTCATTATGTGTCCAAATCCTTGGGTTTGTAATTTGCTCATATGCACTCACGAAGTTTAAAGCAGGATTATGTCCCTGGCAAACAAATGTCACTAAGATGCACATTCCTCATTGGACGGCTGGAGAAAATCCACTGCAAAACTCAACAATTCAGCCAATACTTACTTTTACTGATTGTGTGAGATGAGAGTATAGAGGGCAGCAGTGAGGGAACGGTAACATTTTTTGTTTTTTTCCATTCTGTTTTTGTGAAACATTCATTTTGAACTAAAATTTATAAATTGTATGGACTGAGATAAATCTAATAGGACCACAAATCTCATGTTCCCTTTGATTTCATCCACACATTCATATTTAAAGCACTTCGTCTAGAAATCCAAATCAGGGTGAAGTCATTCACTTTAGGTAAAAGCAAGCTGAACAGCAGGCCCCTCTGATTTCCATTTGACCTATATTTCAAGAGGTATCAGTGCAGACACTCTTGGCTGAATAAAGAACACACAAACATTAAATATTTATCCCTCTTTGTCGTCAGGCGGGTGGGTTCTTCTCTCTTTTGAGTGCAAAGTGAAGTCAGGAAAGTGAACCACCGAGTCATTTGTCTCAGCAACACGTTTCCTCTGAGTGTGCCCTCGGAGGCAAGTAAACACCCAAGAAAGAAGATTTTAGGACATCCACTATTTATAGCCTTGAAGAAAAAGTTCTGTTTTGTAGAACTTGTGCAAACTTGAACATTTCCTCACTTTCTGAGATTGAACAGCTTAAGACAAACACATCTCAACTTGTTTAGGCCACATTATTCATTTTTAAACACAATACGCTGCTCATGATGCTAAAAGGAGGTGGCTTCTTGTAATACGATGCAAGTTATTGCAAAAGAGACCAGTTTTGAAACGCAAATAGTTCATTTTGTGTAAGCCGTGAGCTGGAAATCCACAGTGTTTCATGCAAAAGGCACACAACCCAGATACGCCAAACACTTCTTTTATTAAAATGAAAAGTGACTAGTTTTGAAATACAAAAGTAACTTTCAATATTTCAGCCTTGGCAAAACAATGATAGAAAGGTTGCAAATGGCACTTAATGTGAACAGGGAGCCCCCTACTGGCTGTAAAGCACACAAACCAGCAAAGAAGCAATAATAGGCAAAGGAAACTGTTTTATCTAACAAACAAATCCTGTAAAAGTACATTTGCTGCCATGAAAATATGATTGTTTATCCCCATCAGTTACAGAAGGCATTACACGGTCTGCTTAAACTTTGGCTTCTTCTCGCTAAGTAAAAGGCAACATTTTCAATCAATAATAAAGAATAGCATTTTGCATTAGCTCTTTTGCATAGACTTGCAAGCAGGAATTAACTTCTAGTTAGTGAAAAAATGTAAAATAGATAGGAGACATTTCCCAGATTTTTGCTTCTTACAATCCAAAAAAATACACGAACCTTCAGTTTGGCCCTCTACAAAATTTGATTGATATAATTTGCATAAATTATAAATCTATACTAGTAATTACCTGCATATAAACCAATTATTTAGTAAAAATGTTAATATTTTAAATATTGTTTTGTATACGAGTGTACTTTACTGCATGTAACTATCCCTTCAACATAAAATGTATAAAAAGTACAAATTAAAGCAAACTACGTATCGATAGTACATCTTAAATAGTACTCTACAGCATTTTCCATAAAGTAAGAAATAATGTGGCACATCTATTTTTTTTATATTTTCCTAATCAAGCATCTTCTACATTTATAGACTATGATTTGTCATTCGTCATGTCACTAAAGAGGATTATTACTGATTTGCTATAAGGTTTTGCAGCATGCATCAGAAGTGATATAAGGTTTTAGTGTGGCATTTCCACTGTCCTGATGGGGTGGTGTTTTTTAGTCATTTCCACCACACAGCTTCAGCAGCAGCTTCTTGTAATCTCCAGAAGTATCAGCCTGAGAAACATGATGTGTCAGATCATTTAACAAATATATCAATATTTAAAATCATGGACGTTTTTATCAAAATAATAAACTTGAAAAATGACAATATGGTATAAAAGTTCATTTATTTCAGTAATTCAATTTAGACTGAGAGACCATCTAAAGGCTCAGGAACCCTTTGCAGGTGTTTAGGATTCATTAGTTGACTAGAGTGTTACACTTTGAGTCTAGAATATTGAACCTTTTCACAATATTCTAATTGTCTGACATTTTGAATGTGGGGTTTTCATCAGCTGTAAGCCATAATCATCACAATTATAACAAATAAAGGCCTAAAATATCTGGCTTTGCATGGAATGTCTCATATTTGTTTCATACTTTAAAGGAACACTAAGCAGTTTTGGCTTGTTTTTAGCACCCCCTAGTGTTCCATTGGCAAAACCAAAAGTAAAACTTATCTCCTCACTGTGCGTTCATCTTTTTAACACCTTAATCTAACTGCTGAAATGTCTCCTCAGCCTTCATTAGTGTCTACAGGAGCCGTTCATCACTAAATCAAACAAATCAGCTGTGTTCATGATATAAAACATGCAGGAAACATGCTGGAAGCAGACTGCAGCACCAGGCATCTCAGCTCCATTTTCTAAATCCAGCAGGTGGTGGCCCGGCACTCTGAAGTTGCAAATGCGGTATTCTGACCACAGAGAGAGGTGGGGGTCTGAGTGACACTTCATTAACCCTGTAAAGGGCCATTGTAGCGCATACTGGCTCAAGAAAATGATTTAAAAATATGAAAAATTTGCATAGTATGGATTTAAGTTGAATCACTGAAATAAATGAACTTTTGCACCATATTCTAATTTTTAGAGTTTCACCTATAATTAGAGGGACTTACAGAGATGGTGTTGTACAGAGACTTCCCATAGGCCCTCAGGAACTCCTGTCTGATGTCCAACATGTCCACCTCAGAGCGGGACACCATGATACGGATCAGGGTTTTGTCCTTGGTTCCAGCTCCCTGTTTGCATTAAAAAAAACACAATGTCATTAAGTTTATATGTCCTTCATAATACAAGGAAGGAAACATTGCCTATTAGAACAAAGTACAAAACATGCCTTCATGGACTTGTGAAGCCTTTCTGCAAAGTAGGCTGGGGTGTTCTTGATGCATTTCACTAGGAAAAAAGAACGCAGAGTTTATAAGAACAGATGAGCATATAAAAACTTCCATTAACAGGATGTTTATGTTGATAAATTGGCCAGAAGTTATATAATTCATCAAATTCTTTTTCTGTGAGCAAGTTACCCCTAAATTCAGTTTTTTTGTTGGTAAACTGTATAAATGAGTGTCTAATAGTGCTGTAAATGATAAATGTATTTGATATAGTGCCTTCCAAAGTCCCAGAACCCCCCAAGGCACTTTACAATACAATCAACCAGTCAACCAATGCACACACATTCACAACCTAGTGGTGATGAGCTACAATGTAGCCACAGCTGCCCAGGAGCACACCGACAGAAGCGAGGCTGCCACACACTGGAGCCACTGGTTCTCCGACCACCACCAGCAGGCAATGTGGAACAAGTGTCTTGCCCAAGAACACGACGGCGACAGACTGAACGGGGCTTGAACCTGTAACCTTCTAATTACAGGGCAGACTCCTCTGCCACCCACCACCGCTGTAGACATGTTGTCATTATTTTAGTGCAACTTATTTGCAAAATATATAACTATTCAGCCTAAAACCGTCAGTGTAGCGCCCTCTTCAGGTTAAAAGTCTGCTCTACATTTGAATTTGAATCAGCCATTGCTGTTGGCAAAGCGTTGATTTGTGACGTTAGCCAGTATTTCTGCTGTGCTGCACTGCAGCAGAGTCTCAGCTAGGCCTCCAGCTGGCTCATGAGCCGATGCGAAATGATACGAATCAGAGGTGCTTGCCTCCTCCAAAAATCCTTCCTCCCTTCCCTTTCCTCTGTGAAGGAGGTGGAGAGAGATACTCCAGACTAGGAAACCTGCTGCTTTTTCAGTGTCTGAGAAATGGGGGGGTGAGGGTGGGGGCTGCAGTCAGTAACTGCCGCAATGTCACTCTCTTGGTCCGCCAGGCAATCCCCCCTTTTGTCACATTTTTTTAAACAGGAAGTGTGGGTGGATAAGACCCCTGTAGGGGGTGACTTGCTCTTTAAACCATAAAGCAATTCTCCATCTATTGATTGATAGAAAATATATAGATATATAGCTATATAGATATATATCGATAGAATCATTTGAATGACTTCTGAAAATCAGGTGAACAGAACTTACCCACAGCCACCATGCCAGACTCCAAATGTCCTGACATTTCACTGCAGATACTCCTCTCAATTTCCTTCCCAGTCATCTGCTGGTACTCGTGGAAAACTGAGAGCAGCAACAATAAAAATATTATTTAAAAAAATTAAAGTAAAAAATCTCATATATTTTTTTTTACTTAAAAAAACAAAACAAAAAAATCTCTGAATAAGATGTGAAGAAACAAAAAGGAATTGCAACTATTTAGGTACCACACCTGCACGAAGGTGAGGCTTGCTGCGAGCACACAGGATGGCATTGAACTGAGACTCATCAGTCCCCACTTTATTTTCACCAGCAGCATATAGTTTCTGAAGAAAAGGATAAGGTAGAATAACAGGTTTTTAAAAATTCTTCCCAAAATGTTTGAACATTAAAACAGCTTTAAGGCCAAACCTGAGCATCCTGTTTGGCCAGTGAGATGTCAACAGTCTCCCTCTCATCACGATTCCCCTGGTTTGAATAGAGAGTAAAACAACTTCAGCCAGGCAAAGTGCACAGGGCCTTCACTTCACATGGAATGACCTGAAGTTTGCAATCATTTATTATAAAGGAGGAAAATTTGCACAAAGGTTTACCTGAGAAAGAGAGATGAGGAGTCTGCGGAAGTGACCAGACGTGTCACCACTGATGGCGTCCTCCAGGGTCTTTCCATATTCTATAAAGGAAGATAACTTTTTAGGAAAACACATTCATTTTCCTACAATTTTAATATTTGTTTATATTTTTTGAATCTATTATGCAGATGTCCATTTTCTTACACTTAAGCTGAAGAAAGGTTTGGCTCCAAGAACAAATCCCAAAATCAGACTCACCAGATTTATAGATTCTGTTGATCTCTTGAATCTCTGCATTAGAGCGTGATGACAAAATCTCAATCAGGCAAGCTTCATCGGTTCCTGCACCCTGAAAATAAACAAAAAGAGAAGTTAAAACAAGCAGGAAATTTAATTGCACATGATTTTTTTTATATATTTGCCCTTCTGGACATAAATAAAAACTTGGATTTCACAAATCATTTGATGCTAACTGAACTAAATTAAAGAATATGCTCTAATAGATTTAGCTTCCAACCTTTATAGCCTCTCTGAGCTCTGATGCATCAAACTGAGTTGGTGTCTTCAACATGGCAAGAACCAGATGTTCAAAGTCTCCAGAAATCTCAGACTTCAAGTCACGCACTAAATCCTTGAATGCATAAAAACAAATCAAAGCATTAAAAAAAGAGACCAGATTAGCTAACACAACAGCTTTATATGAACAATAACACGATTTTGTTTTATTAACACACCTTCCCATATGTGGTTTTATAGGCTGCAACCAATGGAACCCTCTGCTTGATAGTGCGATTGCCCAGAAGTTCAATAATAGCATTTTCATCGGTGCCTGTTCCAAATGTTTGGTCATTAGAGCCAATTTACGCCGTGTAAAACTTAAATGATGATAAACTCTTAAACAATGTAAACGTGTCTCTGACAAATCCAACTAGAAAGTCATTAACTCACCAAAACCCTTCATTGCTTTTCTAAGAACTTCAACATCCTTCAGTGGATCAGCTCCAGGAAAATCTTTGAGGGAGCCCCGGTATCCTCTCTATAAAACCATAAATGTTAGCAATATTAAAACACACCATTACAAATGCAATTTCTGAAGTTTTACAGAAAGTGTTTTGATGAAAACAAGTAAATCTTACAGGAATTTGTGGTGCCTGAGGGTTGGATGGAACGCCTCCTCCATATCCGGGCATCGAGGGGCCAGTGGCAGGGGCTCCAGGGTAATTTGGCATAGGTTGGCCTGGGGCTGGGCCCCCTGGGTATCCTGGCTGAGCTCCTCCTGGCTGCAAAGAAATGTTGTAATTACTGTATACAGGTGGATACACCTCATATAACACACCTTAAATTCAAATAAAGTTGGCGAATCTAAAACGTGTGCTCTAGCTTAAGTCTGTCCATATCTTATCAATGATTTTGCACAAGAGATGTAAAGAGTGCAAAGTTTGCGTACCGCGCCATAGCCACCTGGTGCTGCACCCCAGCCTCCACCTGAAAAACAAACATTGGCAAAACAATGGAAATGTAATTAATCTCGAACATATTTGGACGGCTTTTATTTGTTTTGTTAAATCACGTGTAACCTCACCTGCAGGAGGCATGGAAGGGAAGCCTCCTGGACCAGGTTGTCCAGGATACCCACCAGCCTGAGGGGGAAAGCCTCCACCTGGGGCAGGGTAGCCACCAGCCTGAGGGTAGCCCCCTGCTGCTGGAGGGTAGCCCCCTGCTGCTGGAGGGTAACCGCCTGCCTGGGGAGGGTATCCGCCTGCCTGGGGAGGGTATCCGCCACCCTGTGGGGGGTAGCCACCTGCTGCTGGAGGGTAGCCACCTGCTCCTGGAGGGAAGCCGCCCGCTTGTGGTGGGTATCCTCCTTGCTGTGGTGGATAACCACCTCCTGGGTATCCACCGGATTGTGGAGGGTAACCTGGGTAACTCATTTTCAGAACCTGAAAGAATATTTAAACTCATTTGATCTGATTTGTAGAATAAACTAATTGATTTTTTCACACTGATACAGAACAAAAGTCTGACATTTTCCTTTAGAATTAATGCAACATCGGAGTCAGAAGATGATGATCGAGGAATGATGCTCCCTCAGTTTTTATGAGAATCTGCCAGAGTGAACAATGAGTGATGCAAGTTAGGGTGAAACATCAAATATGGGAACATTAAAGTGATAGTTCTTATTTATTTAGCTTTGTTTTTGCTTATTTGTTTGGGCTGATTGTTACACTTTGACACAAGTTCTATAAATCTTTTTTCTTTGGGAAAACAACTCAGAAAATTAATTCCCAAAAATTGAAAAGTCATGTTTAAATGTTTTGCACTTTGAGGCACATCCTTGTTTCCTACCTCAGCTAATAACTCCTCAAACAGTGAGTTTTCTCCTCATGTAATTGAGAATATACTGTAGGAGTCAAAGCTGCAGCTGGGCACTAGTGTGGACTGAACGGGTGGCAACAATTAGAAAATGCCAGTATTCTTAGGGTAATAGCTCGCAGCAACATATTGAAAAAAAGAACATGTGAACTAGTTCATTTTTGGAACAAATGTGTGAACCGAACTTTGAACTAGCTCATACATAAACCAAACCTTCCCAACACTGCAAGCTGGTTTCCATATATTTTCATTTAGCTAAACACTTAAGCCTACTACGGGAGGGCAACACCCACTGAATGAGTTACATAATAACTTCAACGCCTTCAGTCACTGTATGAAACTAAAACACCATATATAAAGTAACTTACTGTAAATTCAATCAGGGAAAGGAATGTTAGTCTGACAGCACAATGAAAAGTCCAAAACAAGATGTTCCAGCTGTTGTTTTCAAAAGTACGGAAGAGTGGCTTAAATTACAAACTGTTTGGAGGCTTTTTTTTTCACTAGGAAACTCTAATGTGGTTTTCCTGAACCCAGAGAGCCAAAATATACTGAGTCACGCAGATTAAGGTAAAGGTGAGCTATCGGAAACACGTTGGAGACACTCCCTTCTGCCTTTCAACGTTCTTATTTATGCAACACACGTGAGGCGTTTACGTGCCGTCGTAAATTTCACTATTATTCTCAGCAGACATTTACAGCCAGCCGATATCAGATTAATGTTAGGAGCATGTGAAATAAAATAAAAAAATACAATACTACACACATTTAAACCTTACTTTTGTTGTAAGACAGCCAAACTATTGAATTTATAAAACGCACGATAGTGTACTTTGACTTTAGTTTTAACGAAACACCTTTAAATTACAAAAATCTGTTGACAGCGTCACGGGCCTGTCGTTTCTCAACCTGCTAAATATCTGGTGTTTTAAACGTTAAATCTACTCCATAGCTTTTAGCGTGTACGACTAAACTGTACATGCAAGAGTATGTTGCCCAATATGTCCTAGAGCTGCGAGGGGAAAACCGAAACAGCGGTTTGCTAACAGTACAAAATACCTCCTGATTGATGTTTAGCATTTAGCATGGAGTTTTTAAAAGGGGGGAAAAGAGGCCGGACATGTACAAAGTTCAACAGAATCGTTGTGATTTTTTAAAAACAACCCATTCGGCTGCTGCTTCTGCGCCGAGGCCAATTTAATCAGCCAGGCGAGGCTAATTTCCCACATTCCTCAATACGGAAATGGACTACAACTCATCACAACATCAGCTAAATGCCTTGCTGAAAAGACCGAAAGCACAACAAATACTTTTTTCTCACGATACCAATGTGGAAAAAATACAGCAAATGTAACTTACTTGTCAAATTCGGGCGTCTAGGAAGAAGCGAGCAGAGCTAAGCGTAGAGGCAGCCTGGAGGTGGGTGGGTCCGTCCTCTGCATCGTTTCCGTCCCAGGAGGAGCAACCTTTTGGTCACAAGGCCGACATGACAGAGGACAGAGGCTGAGTGACTCACGGGCTGTGGTTCACAACTATCTAGCTACAGTTTCCATTCGCTGTTATTGCTGATCAGGGTGACACTGAAATATTCTGTTATTAAAGCTAAATAGTAGGTTTACATATTAATGCTACAGCATGTATGAAATGTGTTCTTTATACTTAGAGCTCAGTCTTTTCATCAAATATTCTCTGAACACAAATTTCTGGCATTTTTATCAACAAATATGGCTTTTTTAGATTTACTTACCCATGCAGCTTTTTCATTTTGAGTAAATATTTACTGTTTATGGAAATTGATGGAAATGTTTTGTTCCTCATACGAAGCTGAAGTTGGCTCTCGTTTCTGGTAACCGTTTAGGAAAGGGCAATTCCAACTAATTCCTCCACTCCCTGAGCATCTTTATTCTGCTCCTATTATAAAACTAAAACACCTAGATTCTTCCAACCTAGACTAGGTTATTCTATAATGATCTAGTCCAGGTTTGAAGAGTCTGCGTGTTGTAATTTTATAATAGAAGCAGATTAAAGTTGCTCAGGGAGTGGAGAATTAGTTGGAAGTGCCCCACTTGAACGGGAACCAGAAATGGGAACCAACTTCAGCTTCGAGAGGCTTCAGGCATAATAGATGACGTGTAAAGACTGAAACTAAAAACTTGTTATTCTGTTTCACTCAAACTCATCCCCTGTACATTAAAAACAACAACCTATGCCACATGACTTTCTCTTTCGCATTTCAGTGTCCTTGTGTTTTCTTTTTGAAACTTTTCTGACTGTTTGATTATTAATAAATCACATTATTTTCTATTTGATATGGTTGCATGAAAACTTTCATTCAAATCGTTATCCCAACAAAATTAGTTTGGCAAGAGAAAGATTTGAAAACTTTCTGAAAATACATTTACTTTGATCAGCTTCACTGTCAAATATGACCACTAGATGGCAGAGGTTGGTTGGGGATGAAGGCTTGGGAAAGGCCTCATTTTTCAAATAAACTTTATTAACAAACAAAAAGAACAAATGTGTAACAATGGATATTTAAAAACCTTTCACATGCTAAATTTCATACGTTTTGAGTACCCCCCCCCCCCCATCCAATACTCAGAAAAATGTTTAGACATAAAAGTAAACTCATGAAGTACCACCTATTTTTTGTTGTATAGCAAGCCATTCTAAGATATAATGAAAACATCACTGAAATCAATGTCAGTTTTCCTAAACAAAATTTAAAACTTTCTGGACAGAAAATTTTTACACATAATATAAAACACATTTTAAAGTCTACACATTTTAAAAAGTGAACATAAATCCTTATTTTTCCTGGATTGTCTGACATTGTTTATTTTTTTATTATTATTATTAATTTGGAACATTTTGGGTATCCAGACAAAAACTTTTCCCATCCAAAACAACTATTTTAAATATTTTTGTTGCCATTATTAAATTAATTAATTTTCCACTTTTCAATTTATTTATTTTCAGCTACAGTTCTACCCTACCCATAACTCTTCCAATCAACAATAAACGGTAGATTTCTGAAGATTTTTTTATTAGGAGACAAATGCAATGTGTTATTTTGTGTTGACATGGCATTCAAACGAAAATAATAGATATCTGACATTTTTTTTAGATTTGTATTAAATTGGGGCTTCTTAACTTTTTTAAAAAATATTTCTGTTTGTTCGTTTATTTGTTTGTTTTTTGCTACAGATAATATGACATAATTACATTCATACAAGTTCAGTAAAAAATATTCATAAAAGTGAAGATTTACATTTCGTGCATCATTAAGGACCCTGATTGTATGATAAATCGGCTTACCATATTCACGCAATTGACTCCTGATCCGCTTCAGTCCTTTGCGTTCAGCCTCCAAGCTTCCAATGCGCGTCCCGTTTCTCGGGGTCCTGTCAGGCCCCCCTTAGTAAGGATCACACCCAGCCAGCCGGAGCACAGGAATGACTGAAGGAGTTCAAGTGGTCCAGAAAACCCAGCGGTTCTGACGCTGCTGTCCTCCAGACCCGAGACGAGATGATGTCTGCTATAGAGACCGGTGTGTACCATCCTGCCCAGCTGCTCAGCTGGGTCTACATGTCCTTGCAAGACGCGCCGGGCAGCGCTTTTGATGCCTTCAAAGTCGAATCGGACACTTCAGCTCAGGACGTGAATGAGCGCAGCGCGGCTGATTTGGGCTCCAACTATCTGAACAACTTCTTGCAACTTAACAGTGAGGTATCTCCAAGCTGCACGCAGATACAATTACTAAAACTTTACATCGATGAAAAAAAATTAATGAATCATCCTAAAATACTTTCTCAGGATCTCATTGATATACAGTAACCTAAACCTCACCTGCATGCCTTTCTGGGATCACAGTTTACTGAGTGTGTAGAATATGAATATGTTTCTTGTATCCTGATATAGTGCCTGAGTGTGCTCTGGTGTCAGCTGGAAGCAGGTTGAGAGAGTTTTTAAAAATGTTAGAGCTCACCCTGACTGGCCTCTGCATGGTCCAAAGAGCCTGCAGTGTTGATTTAACACTGGCACTGATGAGTAGATTAATGAAAATTAAACACAGTTTTATATGTTTAAATGAGACATCAGGCATAAAAAAGCAAACACGTAGATGATCAAATTTAACTTTAAGCATCTGCATGCAGTTAATTGACATTTCAGAGCAAACGGGTCCCCATGTTTTCCCTGCCGTGCCATAGCACCCATCTCCTCCACACACAATGATGCTGATTATGTCCTGCCAGTGGGACCAGTTAGAGGAATGCGTGACAATGACATTCTGTTCTGATGAGGAAATGGACACCATTGGTTCACACAGTAAACACAGCAGAACTGAACATCTGCAGAAATCAGACGAGCGTCAGTGAGACAAACAGGGGAGTCAGTGATGGAGTGATGCATAAAATAATCTCTTGTAGCGCTAGAACTAGAGCTCTTCAATTTATGTATTTGGAATTCAGTTTTGAATTCAGCTCCAATTGATCATCAACAAAAAAACTATTATTGTTTAAATGATGTTGCCAAATTTTGCTTTTCTTTTCTTTCCTTCAGAAGGGCACACTCTTTCATCTAAACTCAGGTGTCTCGCTGTATTGTTCCAAAAGTAAGGGACGTAAAGATAACAGCACGTAAAGCAAAAACACTGGTGACTTCAAAAATACATGCAGATTGTTTTCAATGATATCCTAACATGCTTTGGCAATATGTTTGCATGTGGTTCTGTATCCAAGCATAAGTAACTCCCTGCTTGGACAGCTGGCTCCCACAGCAGCTCTTCTCTACTTTTATAGCAGCTCTGTCAGTCCACATTTTCTTCATGTGACTGATTGATCAAGTAGAAAATAAAATTCATTAGTTGATCAGTTCCAAACTAATGTCTGAATGTTACAAATTAAATAATTCATATTTATCCTAAAGGTTCCTATAGACGTTTTATTCAAAGCGACTTATGTTTGACTGGTTTCCTAGTTTATACTCCCATGAGGTTTAATCACAGCTGCGTAGTTGTGCAGTTGATAGCACGGTTGCCATGCAGCAAGTGGGTTGCAGGTTCAAATCCCAGCTGCAGTCTTTCTGCATGGAGTTAGCATGTTTTCCCCATGCATGCTTGGGTTTTCTTTAGTTTCCTCCCACAGAACAATATGAATGTTAAGTTAATTGATGACTATTGTCCAGTGTGACTGGTTTCCTCTGTAAGTCCCTGTGATGGACTGGTGAGTTGTCTATAAGAAAAAATCAAGCAAAATAGTTGATAAATAGTACCGTATAAATAAAACTCTATGGCTTCCACCTCTGACTCCTATGGAACTCTGGTCAAGAAAGCACAACAGCGGTTGCACTTCCTGTGGAGGATGAAGAGCCCACCTGCCCCCACCCATCCTCACTTCATTCAGAAGCACCATAGAGAGTGTACTGACCCGCTGCATCTGTGTGGTGTGGAGCCTGCACTGCTTCTGACTGGAGGTCAGTGAGGAGAGTGGTGAGAGCAGCGGAAAATATCATTGAGTTCCCTCTCCCTCCCATACAAGACATTGGACCAAGGCGTTGCCTGTCTCGAGCTCGTTCCATCACCGGTGACTCTTCACACCCTCATCAGTCCGTTCTCTCCGTAGCCTGTGGGAAAGGGTTCCACAGCATCCGATGCAGGACCACTAGGTTTCTAAACAGCTCTGTTCCATACGTCATCAGATTGCTAAATTCCACATGACCAGTACCCCCTTTGTGGAAGGTTTAGATGTCCTAATTTTTAGATATTCAGTTTTATTTTTATGTTCTCTTATGGAGATTTTAACGTTTTTATAATTAGAGCTAGTTACCATGTTACTGTTTATTCATTTTTTTGATCATTTCCACACCCTCACCAAAGCCCTATTTTCAGTGTGTAGTGTACACTTGTACAGCGAATGACGATAAAGGAATGTCAATCTGAATCTTTTACCAGTGATTTATCATCTTGTTTCCTCTTCCAGGTGCTGAGTAAAAATTTCTACAAGGGGTCTTCTCCCTACGGATCCCTCAGTAACATCGTGGACGGCCTGAATTCTCTGGCAGACCACTTCTCAGATCTGTCCCTGTCGCCAGAGACACAAAAACCCTGCAAAAGGCCTCCGCCCAACTACCTGTGCCACCTTTGCTTCAACAAAGGACACTACATCAAAGACTGCCCTCAGGTGAGCTGCTCTGCGATGCTGCACATCAGGCAGGAGCAGATCTATGACTGCTTAATGTGAAACAGCTGTGCAGTGTGTGGGCCATTGGAGATGTTTGTCAAATACTTTAAAGTGCTTGGTAGAACGTATGAAGTGCTGCGCGTAAAAGAGAAACACATCAAGAGGATTTGGTGACATTTAATTCTGAACAAACTCCAGATTCAATCCCCAGGCTTCCTCGAGATTTGTTCAAACTTTTATTTGACTGATTTTAAACTCTAAATTCCAGTGTAACAGTATAATGTTAGCATTATTTGTTTTTTTAGTGTGAAATAGATTCCTCAGCACGTATTTGAATAAATGTACCAGGGCCGGGCGGTCGGTAATGAGCAGCAGATGCCAGACTGGATCTGGAAGCGGGGCTTTAATGAAAGATGATAGGTTCCTCTTTGGAAATGGGCACGACCTCTACTCCAAACATGAAAGAAATATCACCACAGCTTTACGTGCAGCTGTGCTTCCTCACTGATCATGCTCAGAAAGACGAACCTGACATTACTAGACGTAATGGAAACAATTACATGAATGGTGGACAAGATGGGTGAATTAAAATAACTAATTTCTCTCTAGTTGCAACTCATAATTGCTCCTGTGGTCTCCTTCATTGAGAACAATGAGAAGATCAGTTCAGTTCAAGAACTCAGCGCTTAACGGAATGTAAAGAATGTGGTTGAAATATTCCTACACACATTTTCACAAGTGCATGAAGGGCATTTAACAGCCTGTTATTGGTGGAATTGAGCCCATATCACCCCTTAAAGGGACATGGGTAAAACAGTAACTGTTTTACACAGAATCACGCTTCAAAATGGCCAAAAAGGTTCTTTAAAGTCTGATTTTTATGATGAAGACACGTGATAGCTTTATGAAGGCCTAGAGTGCTAAAAAGTGGAAAAAACAGAACGATTGTACATTTCAGTTTGGTTTTGCAGGATTTAAAGCGATGAGTTGATGCCATATGTCATAGCGTTTTGGAAAGTTGGGAGACTTGCGTCAGAAGGACGTTAAGACATCAACAGATGATTCTTCGTTGCAGACACGTCTTTTGAAATGTGCAAAATCTGGAAACCATCTCCGTGTTTGTTGCTCAAGTTCTCTTTTAGAATGATGTCAGACTTTATCATGTGTTGTTAATATGTCAAATCAAAGGACACGATTGTGGAGTTGCTGTCGCGATGGCGCATCTCCTCACTTGAAGCTGCCTTGAACGTTCCTTTGAGGCTGTAATTAAAGAACAGTCTGCTTTTTGTTCCTATTTGCTGGCATTTTGAGGCATTTTTAGCTGGAGAAAACTGGAATGCATGCTCCGATGCTTTTGATGTCCTACATGTTGGGTTGTTTAAAGCAACAAGTCTCACTGAGAATAAGTGTCTAATAAGTTTGCAAATCTGATATTTTGCTGTTGTGTTTGACGCCTGTCGCATGACCACATGTGCTCAAGCTTTAACAGCTTTGCCAATTAAATACCCGAAGCAGAGGAGACAGAAGAACATGAGCAGTGACAGTAAGAGGGTGTATGGTGGGAAGGGACTGGAATAAATAAGTAAAGCATTGTTTCTGTGAAGAGGCCGTAGAACCAAAGGTCAGGAAGTCAGGCTGTATTGTTCGTGCTGCTCTGTTGGCTGGAGTCATCTCCGTCTCTGCGCCTGTGTGAAGAAGCAGATATCAGCTTAAATAACCCGTAGTGCAGCTGCTCGGCCACCGTGTGTTTCTGGAAACACTGGGCAGGACGGGAAGTGGGTGTACGTCTCTACAGTTACAGTTTAATCATGTTTGAATGGAGGGGAAAGGCCTGCTATGATAATCACTTGGAACAGGGGAACTTCTAATAATTGCTGGGATAACAGAAGGAATTCCTTGATTTATATTTGGTCTTTGAGAGTGAGCAAAGATATTTTGAGCTCTGGTGTGTCTACGTTGTGGTCTGGAAAGTAATTTACAGATAAATAAAATCACCTCTTCTCACACAAAATACAAAATCCCCAATGTTGGCTTCATGCTTGTAGCATATTTTATATATATTTTTTAACTTTGCACTCCCATCAACAGCAGCTTCAGAGTAATTGATGACCTGTTTGCTTTTGCTCTGTGCCTACTGGTAGATGATTTTAGTAGTGATCACACTAGTGAACTCATGTCAGTACTTCTCGATTTCCAGGATGATCTGAGTCTGGCTGCTGGTTTTATTCTCTTTTGTTGAATTCTCCCCGGTTGTCTCATGTTGTAACCTGATGTTAATCTGTTTGCTTTCTTTATTTTCCTGTGTTTGCTTTTAAGTATTTTTGATTTTTAGTTATTAAATTATTTTTTAAAGCCTACCTGTCTGTCTCTTGGGATTTCTCACCTGCACTTAGGTCCTACACCAACCATACCCTGTGAGCCAAGTTATTATTTTGATCATGTAAAATCAAATCAGAAAAAGTGGCAGCTGCAATTTTGTGAAAATATTTAAGGTCACTAAATTTAAAAACACACTGAATATCTGATGGTCCTGAGTCAGAAAAGAGTAGAATGTCTTCTCCAGGTCAAGGATGAGGTCCTGCCTCAAGTGGAGGAGTTTAAGTATGTCGGGGTCTTGTTCATGAGTGAGGGAGAGATGGATCAGGAGATCGATAGACGGATTGGTGCTGCATCTGCAGTGATGCAGGCATTGTACTGGTCTGTCGTGGTGAAGAGAGAGCTGAGCCAGAAGGCAAAGGCCTTGATTTACCGGTCGATCTACGTTCCTACCCTCATCTATGGTCACAAGCTTTGGGTAGTGACCGAAAGAATGAGATCACGGATACAAGCGGTTTTCTCGGCAGGGTGTCTGGGCCCTTAGAGACAGGGTGAGCTTGATCATCCGGTAAGGGCTCGGAGTAGATCCACTGCTCCTCCACATCAAGAGAAGCCATGGTGAGGTTTTCAAGGCACGTCCAGTCAGGGACAGACCTAAAGAAAGACCTGCTGGGACTATGTTTCTTGTCTGGACTTGGAATGCCTTAGGAGTCCCCCAGAGGAGCTGGCTCGAGTTGCTGGGGAAAGGGAAGTCTGGGCCTCTCTGCTTAGGCCGCTGCCCCCACAACCCGACCCTGGATAAGTGGAGGAAAATGGATGGATGATATCTGATAACATTTGTTGCTGTACTGCTCTATCGGTCCCATCTATATTAAATTCATCTGCAGCTGGTGCTCTGAGCAAACACTGAAAAAGTGATCATTATTAACTTGCAAAAGAATAACTAAAAGTATATTCTCCTAGTCTTTCAGTGCAGAAGAAAAAAAAGGAGGTATAGAGCTGAAGCACAGCAGAGAGGGACAGCTGTCCTGTTTCGAGCTCTCCTTCTGCTTGGTGACACATTTATTTTGTACACAAATTTAAATGAGATCTTGTAAGTATCATTGCTAAACCTGTCATGATATTTTCACTTTTCTTTTAAAATATTTATTCTATATTTCCTAAATCAGTTTGGAAATACAATTAGCCTAATTGTTTTGTGGTATTCTATGAGTTAAATCACAAAATACAATATTAGTCATTATTTGATTTAATTTTTCAAATCTGTGAAGTGAATGTAATGCTGTATTTTTTCAGTTTTATTCTTACAAATATATATTTTATACTTATATAATTACAAAAAGTAATAAATATTAGCATGGACTTATTTATTTGTTAACAGCATGAAAAACTGCACCTTATTTAGTGTATTTTTTTACAAAGTAGATTTGTTTGTCTTTGTATTGAATAATAGTTTGAACTTTACTTTCTTTTTATTGATATTCAGAACAAGCATCAGTATCAATAGAACCATCCTCTTAGACTGGACCCCATATCTCCATAGTGTAAAGCTAAATGTGCAGCTGGAGAACATCCTGAAGCACAAACTAATTTCTGTGGCTTTGCTCCGTTTTGTTTTCACAGTCTTATCTCTCAGCTATTTACTACCCGCTTGCTTTTGGCTCAAACATCTGCTGAAGACGACCAACAAGATAGAGGAAACCCTGGAATGCAGCGTAGAACGAGTCCTTTAGACAAACGGTGCCTGTCATCTGCTCGAAGCTTCCAGAAAAATGCTTCAGAGCTAAAACTTTCTGTACTTGCGTGTTTTAAACATGACATCACTTTCTTGGCATCTTAACTGATTTCAAGTTGAAGTTCTTTTCCATTTTTCTAAGTAAATGAGAGAAAGGAAGGGGAAATCTAACTGCAACTGACAAGTTGGCCCGTTTTATAGTATGACATCTTTTTATTATTATTTTCTTACTATAGAGGCTAAAACCCTCCATAAGTTTCTTCTTTCTGTGCTTATAAAGTTAGGAATATTTGTGCTTGTTGATTGTCTGCCAGCCCACCTGCCTCTGCCATTCACTCTTTGTGAAACATAATGCTGGTTTACAGCTGTACATGTCATCAACCAGACCACAGCTTAGTCAGACTCCGGACTGAGCTGAGTATTGGCAGCGAATCCTCCCCCCAATAAAAGCAGTGAAAGCTGTGGGAGAAATAAGAAGCATAATGTGCAGAAATGTATGTGTGGGAATCAATCTGCTGGTTTAAACACTGAAAGCTTTAAAAAGTAGGCGTGATGGATTCAAAATCTGGAGCCTCTGCAGCCTTCAAGTGTTTAAATCCATACATAACTGTTTTTGTATAAACCCAGTCAAGATTTTGAGTATGCAAGGAAAAGTATAACTATGACTATCCACTAAAAAGTATTTTTCTTGTATATCTTCTGGGACCAAGAGGACATGGAGAATGGAAAATTACTCATATACATTACTAATTGAAAAATGTATCCTCTGATTGCTTTAATGGGTGCTTCAGTACCCCTAAATATGGGGCTAGAAACTCATAGGTTCCCTGCCCCAACACACCTAATTCAATGGTTGAATCACCTGTTCACCAGGTTAAGCGCTGCAGAAGCCTGTTAATCAACAAATGATTCAAATCATGTGTGTTGGTGAGGGAAACAACTAAAACATGCTGGACAGTGGAACTAGAGAATCGGGATTGCCTTTCTCCTGTGCAATATAATCAGAACCAGTGAATGACCTATAATATTCTTTTTACTTAATGCTCCCCCTAAAAATTATTTAACATGAAACAAGAAGCACAAAAGTATTAAAAATTTAGAATTAGTAAGTAAATGTTTTAGTGTTTTCATGTTTTAGACTTCTTCATTAGACCAGGCTATTGTCAGTAAATAACTCATTTAGCATAATAAAACTGTTGGTAACTTGAGTGGGATTGGAAGTCTAGGTCACTGTGACAGGATTTTAGTTCAGGCTTTTAAGCATTGTTTGCTTTGGTAACAGCTGGGTTTCTCTGTGATGCTGTGGGGGTCTGATACAAATTAAAGCCAGCGAGGGAGAGTGAGCACTCTGGGTTTGTTAGTGTTGAGTAATTGACCACATGGTATCCAGTGGGGTTTTTTCTAACCAGGTTGGGTGTCTCATGGGAGCGCGGGAGTGGAGGAGAGAGTGAATGACTTAAGGAGAAAGGAGGGTTGAAGGGAGTGGGGGCGGTGAGGATTGCGAGTGGTCCATTGTTTGTCCTGATGGTTTCCAGATGATGGCAGCCGCCTCCTGGGCCTCTCTCATCAGGCTACAAGGATCTTGTCCAAACGTATCTGCTGCAGCTTTCAAATCTGGCATTGCATCACTCTGTGTACTCTTGAGCTGAATATGAAGAATATAGGCAGTGGCAGTTGAGATCATGAGTGAAACAGACATTAATTTGTCTTAAAACGCCACCAATTTTACTGCTTTTAGTTTTGTAATTAGATAGATTAATGATCTAATTTGAAAGACATGTACAACTACAGAATTTGAGTCCTTAGTGCTTTTGGAGTTAGTAACTCATAGTCTGACAGTTTCACATCAAATTTGACGTTTGTAGGTTTTGTTATGTTCTGATTCTTTCTCCTAGATAGTGCTGTCAGACATTATGTTTGTGGTGAACGTGTCATTAGATCTTTGTCTCAGTCAGTCATAAGCCATAGAGAATAGCTTCTAATCATCTTAAGCATGTTCTCCTACTCCTCTCTAGATAAACATTTAGGTCCAGGCTTCTTTACCCACAGGTCATTAAAGGCTTAATTTTTTTCTCTTGCTGTCATTGTGTGTGTGTGTGTGTGTTTTATGCCGGTTTGCTAATAACGTGTTCATCAGTTTGATATAATAATTTAAAAAAAATCTGTATTGTTCGATACATACTGAACCAAAAGCAGTTTGATCTTTTTGTTGCTGTTCACCGTGAAGTTCAGTCTGCTGGAGATCAAATAAACCTTATTTCAGTAAAGCTCGTTTCTAAACAAGAGGTCAGATGAAACAGCTCACACAAGTAATTAAATAACAACTAAATAAAGTTATTAAGCACAAATTTATTGACAACCTTTCGTTTCACCAAGAGGAATTAAGGAATAAGCAGGTATGTAAAAAGAGGAAAATCATTGTTTTATTAAGAACAGAATGTTGGGTCGAAAAGATAAATAGAGCCGTTTTCCCCAATGTTCCTGGGGCGAGGGGTGGCTGAACGGTTAGCGCTATGACCCGCAACCGCAAGGTCGCGTGTTCGAACCCGACTCTCTCCCGGTCACCCACCAAAGCATGGGCAAGACACTGTCCCCGTGCTGCCCCCCGGAGCCACCAGGCTGCTGGGAGGCATGCGAATGGTGAGTAATGCCCCCGGAGCTGAGCTGCCCGAATACAGCGGGTAGGCGATGATGGCACTTTTTACCACATTTAACTCATTCACTGCCAGCCGTTCTCTGATCAGAAAGCCCCTGACTGCCAGCGTTTTTGAGCGTTTTTACTGTTTTTTGAAGAGTCACAGAACATTGTGCTCTATGATCATGTAAACGCCAAAACTACCAAAAGAAAGAGTAGACTCACTTCTTACATCAGGAAGAATCGCCATATTTCTAGCGTTATCCGTTCTTTCACAATTTGTTGTCGAAGCGTGAGCTGCAGAAGCATTTCCGGTTGGCGCATCGCTTTTTTTCACAGCAGCGTCCCAAAATGATCTCCTAATTCATTGATTTTCCGCTTCCTGATCACATGATGTGTGACATACACGGATGAAGATCAGCTCTAGACAAGTGATGTTTGTTCTCACGGTGCGGGGGCTCGTTCCCACCCCGTAAAGAAATGCAATTGACGACTAGTCGTCAATGGCAGTGTGCAGTTGGATTTAAAAGGACGACTATAGTCAATGGCAGTGAATGAGTTAACCACTTTATTCACACTTTTTGCACATTCTTACTTGGTGCACTTGCTTACAACCACACTCACAACCGATCACCTATATTACTTTCAAGTTCACTTTACCAGCTCACACGCGTGGCGTGGGCTGTTGCTTAGCAAATGAACACACTTGCAATTTGCAGAAGATAACACTCACTCATAACTAGCTAAATTGATTTTTTATTGGGAAAAAATACTATACAATTTGAAGCAAATGGTGATGACAAATTATTTATGGAATAAAGGTTTTCAAACAAACAGAAATACAGGAAAATGGCCCTTTCAATAGTGGCTCAGTCAGTAGGGCGCGTTCTCTCCAAAAGGCGCATCACCGCCGTCAAGCGCATATATGCACCGTCAGCTCCCGTCAGCCCTGGCAAGAGGAGAGATGAGCTAGTTTTCAAAAAAACAACAACAAACAGACGACTTATCCGACACCGTGCACGTGCCTGCAATGATTGACAGGATTGATGCACCATCTGAGTGGTCAGATGCGCTGACAGGCAGAGGTGGATCCATGTAGGAGGTGGGATGGCACCAACAGAAATAGGAGTAGCCACATAAGAGGAACAAGTCAAAACCAAAAGAGGAGCGTGTTGCAGGAACAAAAAGGAAAAACGTTGTGGGCATAAACATCACAGCTGCTATTCATGAGACACAAGAGAACAACTGTGTCTGGATGTGGAGATGACATTTTACAGCAGCCCTCATCTTGTTAATGAATAAACTGTCACCTCTGCCTTATATTATCTGGTTCCTAGCCTTTCCATCCATGCTATCAATAGTATGATTATTGGTGTAGGGTATATTTCAGTAATTAGGAAAACATCCATACACATTGGCAGGGGCGGACTGGGACAATAATTCAGGCTGGGAATTTGAAACAACCCCAGGCCCCCACCCCCCCTTCAGTGCACCCTGTTTCCTTCCTTTACTATATAAATATTTGTGTTCTGCTGCTATAACTTGTACTTATATTGCATAAGCTGAAATTCTATTTAATTCTGTTAAACATGCCTCCTGCACATTTACCAGTGTAGTAGATTAAATAAAATAGACACCATCATCCAGCTGAACTTGAGACTAACAGGTACCAGACTAGGTATACATGTCACTACTGGGTCAACAGAATCACACCACAAGCAGAGGCATACAAAAGTGTGTGTGTGTATACGGTCTCAATAAGAACTATCGCCCTATCGCCCCTCCACTCGGTCCTAATAAGAACAATTATTTTCACAGCTCAATACATTTCGATATTTTTATAAATCACATAACTTTTGCATGGATTCTTTATTATGATTTTTCTGTTTGTTTTATTTAGCATTTTTCAAACAATGGAGGCCCAAGAAGCTAAAAGTTTATTTTTAAATTACAATTAACCAGTTATTCAGTGGCCTAGTGGAAGAGTGTCTTCATACTGGGACAACATGGGTTCAAATCCACATTCGCAAAAGGTTTTAAAAAGGGACCCAATGTCTCCCTGCTTGACAATTAAAAGGGTTAATTCAAAGGGTTTCACAAATGATGGGACTTATTAACCAATCGGGCTCTAACGTGTTGAGAAACATGCCATGACCGAAGATTTGTATTTGATTTAGTTACTTTTGCATAGTGAAAGTTTATATTTTTTACCTTATTTGATTAATATCTTTTAACTTATTCTTATTATGCTTCAGCTTAGAAAAGTAGTAAAAAGCAGGATATAAGTTGTGGAACATTTCCTTTGTATCTCAGCAGGATGGACGGGGGATGGCCCATGTCCTGGGCTGGTTTCACAGAATCATCCCTGAAATCATCTGAAATTTAGACAATTGGGAACTTTCACAGTAAAACATGACCTTTTCTGTCCAGAGGGGTTCGGGGCTTGGATTACGTCATCATTAGACCATTCATTTTTGTTGAGTGGCAGTTGACAAAAAAAATACAGGAAGTTTTGTGAAACAACAACTTTCGAGGATGAAAATATAGCCATTTATATTTTTGTGGCGAGTAGTCAAAGTTTGAGGCCAGGCCCCGCCCTTTCACCATATCCAAAAACTCTGAGTTTTGTATCAGGTTTCATCGCCCATCCCTTATGAACAATCAAGCCAAATTTCAAGTCGATCAATCAAAAATTGACCGAATAGTTGAGTCCAATGCGGACCCTACAAATAGCCATTTGGGGTCAAAATGGCGTTTTCGATCAAACATGGCCGACTTCCTGTTTGGTTTGGTACTTGGGTGCAAGAGACTTTTCTGTGCGTATTGGGGAGTACTACAAATGTACCAAATTTCTGAACTGTATGTTGAAATAAGGTAAATGAGGGGGTTGAATTTAAATTGTCTAGGTGGCGCTGCCAATTTTATTGCTGTTTTTGCAACGCCACTGAATTACGTAAATGTCACTTTCTACGCGTGTGCAAATTTCCAGGCAAATTTGGAAATGGGAAAGGCTCCAAAAAGGCTATTAGTTTGGTGGAATAATAATAATAATAAACGCTTGAAATACAATAGGCCTTTTAGCAGCGCTTCACTGCTCGAGCCTAATTAAATATCAGAACTTGGATTATTTATATTTTCCTTGAAGACTATGTTTTCTGCTAATATGAAATAAAAACTGCTAGCTGTTATAACGTTTCTTACATCCACAAAATTCTATGGGAAATTGTAAATTTTAGTTACTACACGTAACACGAGGGAGCAGTATTGCGCTTTTTGCTCCCGTGTAGCCTGCAGGAGATAATGCGAAGAAGAAACCTAGTGCTGGATACTCTTAGCCTGGCAAGCCATCCTATATATGTGAATATATAGTCTGGCCACGAACCATTGACGGCTCTCAGTCGTGAGGCGGGATCTACGGTTGTCTTTCAAAATGTCAGCACGCAATTGGATAGCGCTAGGACCAATCAGAGTAACGAACAACGTGACGTAATCACAGCGATGGAAAAGCGGGACCCACTAATGGCGTCAATGATTTGTGTCGTTTTTGTATAAAAACATGTGAATATCAGGTGTACTGGGACATTGCACTACTTTGTTAGATAAAAATAAGAAGCCGCTAAGTATAGCCGACAGACTCACGCACGTTGGAGTCTAAATAATCCAAAGTTGATGACAAAGCCGTTTCAAACGAACGTGGCTCCGGTGCTGCCGCCATGTTGCTTGGGTTCGCGGCCGCAGCGCTGACGTCATCGGCTACTCCCGCTCTGTGATTGGCCCACAATATAGAGCGCTGTGATTGGCCCAACCAAAACTATAGCGAGTTGTGATTGGATAGACACAGCAGTGGTTTGGGCTGCGAGGGTTCCAATGAAGCGTGCCTAGACGAAACTCTGCAAAGCAAGAATTTGGTCTAGTTCACTAGGCTAGGATACTCTTGGATTCGGTTGCAAAAATTGATGTAATGGTAATTTTTCTTTCCCCTTTAATATGTTTCACAGTGAATGATACTATGAGTTTGTTATGAAAGACGTTTTATCGTTTTAACTTTTTTCTGTGTGTGCAAACTTCATCGTGTGGTTAGCTAACGTAGCACCGAAGCAAAGCTAAGCTTCAAGCAGCACATGTCACACCAATATGGTCATTGCCAAGTTAAGCTCAATTATTATGTCTATGGTTAAGCTGCTGTGTGTGAACTCGGTCAACAGTAATTCAATTAAAATTCCCTTTTGAGTG
The DNA here is from genome assembly GCA_006937985.1 of Aphyosemion australe. Lineage (NCBI taxonomy): Eukaryota > Metazoa > Chordata > Actinopteri > Cyprinodontiformes > Nothobranchiidae > Aphyosemion > Aphyosemion australe. The sequence goes on from SSNS01000143.1 coordinate 1,302,602, forward strand.
TCCACATTGTAATCTCTTTGATTTATTTTTTTTTCCTGTTTAGCAGTAAAAGTGGTGATTCACACCAGGCATGTGTTTAATACAGGACGGCGTTGAAGTTATTTTGACATTGGATATTTGACAGGCATTCACTGCGGTCAGCTTTTTGTCTTCATGTCTTATATATACAGTCTTTGGTCGTGCGCAGCTAGCCTGCCTGGCAAGCCATCCTATATATGTGCATATATAAACTATATAAACTTTGCAAAGCAAGAATTTGGTCTAGTTCACTAGGCTAGTGCGCAGTGCCAGACACGGCGGATCGCTGTGCTCCGAGAACTCGCTCATGAAAGCGGTGGTTCGCTTCAGGACCATCAACAAATTTCTAGTCATTTCAAAACCCAAAGATAAAATAATCAATAGCTTCTTGGTGAAATGATGAAATACCTCAAAATCATTCTCCAATGGTCTTAAACAAGAACTATGAGACACCACAGTCTTTAAAATAATTTAGACAATCTGATCTTTTTTATAAATATTTTTATGAGAAATTGTGTGATTTTGCTCAATAGTTTCTAGTTTCAATGAGGAAATAATTCATAGTGTAACGGGACTTTTTTTTCCGAGGGTACTGTGCGTACCGGTAGTTTTTCTGGTCATTTATTGGTCAAAATCTCATTTGTGAAAAAAATATATGTCCATCTTCAACTAAACACAAGGCACCCAGCGCCCCTCCCTCTCGATAAGCAGCGCGCTCCATGCGGGGCCTCATTATGCGCAAAAGGACGCATTCTCTCTCGTGCCGTGAGGCGCGCCGCACATGCAGCACCATCAGCCCACACAAGAGGAGAGAAAAAAAGAGACAGGTTATCCGACACCGTGCACGTTTCTGCAGTAATTAACAGCACGCAGCATCTGACCAACCAGTTAAATGCTGCGACAGGCAGGTGCATAGAGATGGATAGATGACATCCAAACAGAAATATAGATCCTGAGTATGCACAAGAATGAAAGTCAAAACAAGAGGAGTGTGCTTCACTTGAAAGTGGGCATGTTGGGAAAAAACCCTGGCTGTTAGCTTGCTTTGTCCCAATTCAACAACAAGCGAGGACGCCATTACGCACGAGGCTCGGGCTCGTACATACACGGTTGGATCCCGTAGGTCACTGCCAGGTCGGGTTCAGTTATAACTTTTGTTGTTTTGGAGCAAGATGCTGAAGCTGCTTCCTGCTTCCTTCCACCAATCAACGCGCCCCTCAGTCCCGCGTGCGTCTGAGACAGCCGAAATATCGCGTGTGATCTCATGAGAAAATATGACCTTTACAAAAAAGGATCAAAAAAGCACATTTTAAATTTATTTTTCCAATACAATTTATTTTACTGGTCTAAAAGACTATAATAGGACGTAGATATCCACAGTATTATAGGTGATAACTCCTTTAAGGACTTTTTTTACTCACAATACTAGTTGGATCCATTTACTTACTGTGTTTTATGCTAAGCTAAAGGAGTACAGCCGGGTCAAGAGAATGACTGGGCTGTGTAAAAATTGTTTTCCCCCACTTGTGTAACTCTGGGAAATATGTCAACAGACAAAATTTCAATTTTGGGTGGAATATCCCTTCAACAGATGCGCCTCAGCAAACAATAACATTTAGAACAAATGTTAAAATCTACAGATCATTTAAATGCTTGATGTTAGCATGTTACACAGAACTCAAAGCAACACTGTGGGCTAATGCAGCCACTAGCATGACATCACAGTCTGTTTTATGTTTATTGTGGGAGCTGCAGAACCCATTGTTGCAATAGCAGTAAAAACTAAGTATTGTTCTTGATGTTAATAAATAACTGAACTGATGGATGGAATGAAAGTTGTTTAACCAAGAAATGATTCTGTTTCATGCATTTTTCTTCTGCTACCTTATTGCTCCAGTCAGATTTGTTGTCCTTTGGGTCTAAAATCACCATAGCTACTTTGATTTTCTTTGTTGTTCTTATCTAGATAAGAAATGATGTAGAAAGACTTATAATGTGAGGTTGCAGTGGTGTGTAAAGTACACAGATGGTTTGAAAAGACCTTTCCTCCTGCACCACTCAGTCTTTCCTGCTTTCCATAAGCTGTCCTAAAACTTTCAGGTCGAAAGTGTGACTTTAATTTTGGTGCGACATCGCTGATGGGTTTCCAGTGGAAACTCCAACGTGTGCGATGCCCCGATGCCCTGTTGGCTCCAGAGTTTAGGTACAGTTTGTTTTGTTTGTTCTGAAGAGTGAAAGCCGTTTCCTCCCTCAGGAAGATGGTCATCTGTCTGCTCCCCCTGCAGGCGCCTGAGAACGTGTGAGCCGCCGTCTGATGTGACCTCCGCGTGGTGGCTGACTGATGCAAACTCAAGGCTGATAAAAGCTCCATTGTGTCTTTATAACGGTCACTGACTTTGTCGGCTGGACTCTCAGAAACGTTTTCAGCAGATGTTGTCCTGGAAACGACTAAAATGATCTGTGAGGCGTTTATAACTTGCTGCAAAATCAAAACAATGCTTGACGTGATGCAGAATCAGTTTTCATTTTATCGTGCCCTACTTTCCAAACTCAGATGTTGCTAATTCAAAACATTCTTATTAAAGATGGTTGCTTTTTTCATTCAACTTTTTTGCGGGGAACGAGTTTAGGATATTGTCATGTTAAAAAAGTGCAGAGTTCATCTGGGTTTTATTTCCTCCCTGTTCAGATCTTTACATTCTGATTGGTGAACTGGGGCCAGCTGGGAGTGATGACTGAGGGCCAGAGGTATTTGTCCTATGGTTGAAGGGCCCCTCCTATTGGCGAGGCCCCCTTCATGGTCCCACGAGAGCACAGCTGGAGGCAAGGAGTTCATTTCAAATGGGGAAGCTGAAACCATTTTTCCTCCAACAAATAAATCACACCAAACAATACATTTGCATCTTCTTTGCATGAGTTAAATTGTTCACCATCACTTTACATCTAACTTGTATGTACGAAGAATCTCTACGTGGAATCTAACTCTAATCAGACATCAAAGTGTTTTAAGCTTGTATTGAGAAATAATAATTTTATTCTGGAGCCAAAGCTTGACTCTCTTGACCACCAACAGGGCTGCTATCACTTCCCGTTGCAATCACGCAGAGCTTTGAATTGGCTCCCAGCCAAAGAAACTAAACAGATCAGTCTTCATACAAAAGTGGTGAAAGGGAACAGCCAAAATGTTTGCAAAACTGTTGAGGGGTTGCATCTCTCATCTGGGCTTCACAAGCTTCATAATGCAGAAATGGTGTTTGATAAGTTTGTTTTTATTAGCTTCAAGTGGTATTTCTCATCCATATCGCATTGAAAAAAGCTACTTTAGAGGAAACATCCATAAAAACTATGACTTAACACAATTTATCCCTTTCAGGCTCGACCCAAAGGTGAAGGTCTGACCCCGTATCAGGGAAAGAAGAGGTGTTTCGGTGAATATAAGTGCCCCAAATGCAAGAGGAAGTGGATGAGCGGGAACTCCTGGGCCAACATGGGACAAGAATGCATCAAGTGCCACATCAACGTTTACCCTCACAAACAGGTAAACGTGCGTTAGAGCCCAGGGGAACCAGAAAACAGGTCCCACCCAAATCAGATCTTCTCCATGAGGCCTCCGTGGAGCTTTAATTGGGCCCCTCTTGCTGTTTTAGATTACATGTGCTGTCAAATCCTCGCAGGAAAGCTGCGCTTCACCAAACCTAACACACACACACTTTGGGGCTGTATGCTGTTACTATATAACTGTCTGTAGTTTGGCTCTTGAGGCCAAGAGCTATACTTCAATTTTCTGTAACTTTAGAAGATTTGTGCTTTTCCTGAAAAAAGAACGCTTTTATCTTTGGCTTTGAAACATTTTTTCTTCTGTGCACTTTAGTCTGTATGAATGATTTCATGAAACGTGAGGAACAAGATGAAAGTTTTAAAATAAACCATTTACTGTTCTGATTGAACAGGACACATAAACGGGGGTAAAGTGATCCTGAGATTAGGAGCCACTTTTGAATGAATTCAATCACCTCAAAATTTGTAGATGGATTTTGAAATTTTTGAGGGAAAATCTGATTAGTCACCCTAATTACTAAGGCTAGCTTTGTGGTAGATGAGCAATAGGCAGCCTAGGTCAAGCCCCTACTGCTAAAAAAAAATGAATGGGCGTCTATGAAGGCATAAAAGTTATTTTCTGATCCCGTTTGATGTGTGCCACAGATTTAAAGCCATACTACGCAACTTTTTCATATTTTTAAATCATTTTCTTGAGCCAGTATGTGCTAAAATGACCCTTTATTGGGTTAATGAAATGTCACTCAGACCCCCACCACCCTCTGTGGCCAGAATACAACATTTGCAACTTCAGAGTGGTAGGTCGCTCCCTGCTGGACTTAAAAAAAGGAGCTGATATACCTGGCTCTGCAGTCTGCTTCCAGCATGTTTCCTGCATGTTTTAGATAGTTTAAAAAAAACAACAAATATCCACCCTCCCCAAAAAATAGCGTATACACCACCTCATTTTTAGAAAAAACTCCATCCACATGTAACTGCATAAGTGTACATTCATAGCCATGCCAGACCTTTAGGTGGCAGTAGTTCCCCCGAATCCTATCCATTTTGTCTTCCTGCTCAACTTCAACAAAACATGAAACATGGCGATTGATAACGCAAGCTCAGCTCTGAGGGCATCCATGTTGTAGTGTAAACACAGGTCGCACATGGGCCGTCAGCATTTTTGTCACAGACAGTGATGTTGTGAATCCTAAAACTCCAGTTATTTCTGTCCACACAGAAATGCTTAAAACAGAGAAAACACAAATCTTCACTTTGGCCGGAGTTTTCATTGCGTAAATCTGCATTTTTGTGTGGATGACAGCCCGAATCATAGAAAAATATCTTTGTTTTGGGAGATACCCGCCTACATAGGATAGGGTGCCAACGCACAGCGAGATTTACTTTCACTTTTGCTAACGAACACTAGGGGGTGCTAAAAACAAGCCAAAACTGCCAAGTGTTTCTTTAACATATGATGTCTGAATTTTAAAGACACATTTTGATGCCAAGAAAGCACTTATTTTCCAATGGCGGCAAAAGTTATTTTAGGTTTTGAGGAAAGATGTAGCAGACTACACCAAAATCGTCTCACCAAATTTACGTCATCCAATCAGACAAGGAGAGGAGGAAGAAAAATGGCTGAGTTTAGCGAGCTTCGTATCTTTTGTCCAGGACGAAAGGAGCATTAAACGTGGAGAAAACCACGATAAATCTGGTCATGTGGTAAGTAGCAGCTACGCTGGGGGAGAAGAAATTCTGCTGTGGCGTCATATATGCGACGTCTGACTTGTAGTCATTTTAATTAATTTTAACTTTAATTAACTTTAATTTAAATTTTTACAAGCTAACAATCTCAAATCACATTACAGACATAGTCAAAACACACAATTATTTTTTACTTAAGTTGAAGACAACATATGTGTGAAGTGAACAGTTGTCTTTTTTTGCATTTACTGAAAGTCAGTCAGTTTAGCACTAAAAGCCTATCAGTGTTTTTCATATGCTTTTCAAATAAAATCCTTTTAAAAACACAAATATCATTATTCTTTAACCATTGTTGTTATTTGTCCAAATTATGTTTTTGCCTGTCTCTGTGTGTGTGTTTGTTAGCAAACTATCTCATAAACCACAGGAAAGATAAAAAAAACTCGCAAAAACGTGGTATTGGATGATAATCAACAACTGATTCACATTTCAAGTCGATCCAATTCAAGATGGCTGCAGCTAATCAACCTTAGCCCAGAAAAAACAGCCATGGGCCAGTCAATTGACCTTTTCCCGGCCCCGCCCCCAAAACGGCCATTGTCCAATCACACATCATAGCAACAGTTATAAAGCTAAAGTCCCAAATCGTCATCACACACTGGTGAAATTACATCTCTGCATTTGACCCATCCCCATGGTGGGGAGCAGTGAGCTGCAGCTGTGGCCGCGCTCAGGAACTATTTGGTGGTTTAACCCCCCAATCCAACCCCTTAATACTGAGTGTCAAGCGAGGAGGCATTGGGTCCCATTTTTTCAAAGTCTTTGGTATGACCCGACCGGGATGCGAACCCCGATCTCCCAGTCCCAGGGTGGACACTCATACCACTAGGCCACCGGAGCTGGTTATGGTCCGACAACTTCAAACAAGATGGTGAAGCTAAGCATTAGCCTCGATAGTAGTCGTGTCTCCTTTGTTGTGTATTGTCAGAACCTCCTCATCAAGCTCAACCAGCAACAGCCAAGCATGAGTGCTCCCCGCCCGCGGCTGGGTGGAGGTCCACCTCCCAGACTATCCAAAGGGCTCACTCACCTCTCACTTGTCGCTCAGTCATCGTGTGTTCTTCATGCATGAGCTCCTTCTGGTCCATGTTCCGTGTACCAGTCCCCGAGTAAACCTTACTCACGAACCAACCAGCCTAACTCCACAGCCACGCCACTGGACTCCTCTTGGTCATACCGCATCCCCACCACCGCTCCTCAGATCCATGCATCCCCAGACGCCGCCTTCTTCCTGCTCCAGTCAGTCCCCCCGCGTGTGGAATGCTCCCAACTCCTCGTTCCCCACTACACTTCGCTCAGCGGAGCCGACACGTATTTTTATATTTTGAATATATCGCTCCACTGCATACTGTAACCCTTTTTGCCTCAATCTGGATGATATTGCAGAGCAATTGCTACAAAAAAATTACGCTGATACGCATCTGTCTAACTTCTTTCCATCTTGGCAATCTGTCACGCTGGTCAATGTTTGACCACTTGTTTGTCGGACTTAGCAACAGTAACTAAGGGGGGGCGGAGCTCGGCAAAGGGTCAGTTGTGTAGATAAATGTTAAAACAGCTTTAATTCCATCAGGGCTGCTGTGTGATATAAATAAAAAGTGACGGCGTCGTTACATATAAAAATTGAAATGACAACATTTGTTGTGATAACCAAACATCTTATTCTCACAAGGCTAACAGCTCTTCATTTGCTGGTTGTGGACACTGAGGGGACTGGGGTCTGACTATCAAACGTGTTTGTGATTTATTGAGCTAATGCTATTGGGACTGTTGATATTTAGAACTTAATAAAATATAAATGTTAACTTCTGAATTGTTCACTAAAGCCTGAAACTTTAGGAATGTGTACATGAACTCATCGTTGGTGCCAGCAGTTATATCTGTTGTTTTTCTTTCAGAGACCTCTGGAGAAACCGGATGGTTTGGACGTGTCAGACCAGAGCAAAGAGCACCCACAACACCTGTGTGAAAAATGCAAAGTCCTCGGCTACTACTGCCGCCGCGTGCAATAGCACACCCTGTCACCCCTGGAGCAGCAAAGATTTCTAAACACGTGGTGTTTTTGTACTGTAATGAATCTAACAAACATATTTTTTCCTCAGAATAAAAGGCTCTGTCCGGATGACGCTCTCATTTCCCTGATTGCTTTTAAGCATCTTGGCTATTTTTAAGTGAAGAGTCTTTTCTACAAACCAAAAACTGTGAATAAAGAAACGTTGGTTCGTTTATTTTTTTTTCCAACAAATTTTGAAAAAATCTCTTACATGTCTGTATATTTAAAATAATTTCTGTTCTGTGTTTGTAGTATCAGTACTGTTGGTACATTGTTTTTGAATATATTTGAAGCCATATATTTTGTAGAATATTACATGACAGAAAGGAATATATTAGCCAAGCTTATCCTTTTATATTGTTACCATTTGTGAAACTGCATGGCAGGTGATTCATGATGACAACGCTCTTTTCTTTACTACCAGATGAAGTCAAATGTGAGTACACAAAGCTAAAATGATTCACCACGCTGCCTTTTGTAGGTGGGGTTGTCTTAAGGGACCAAAAAGATAAAAATCTGGAAAAGAAAAAAAAAATCAGGAATGAAAAGCAAGATTTTACATACTTCCTGTTTTCAAATATACTTTTGCTGAATTTGTAATAAATGAGTATTAAAGACTTAGCCTTATCTTTTGCTTTAAATGTGTGAAATCCCATTTAATGTGCCTTAACTTGAATAACAATGAAGTATTTTGTCATTAAGAGTATTCTTGCAGTAAAATGCATTTAAAGATGTCCAATGTCTATGATTTTGTCTTCAAATGAAATAAAATTAATCCCATGTGTTAGGGCTCTCTGTAGCTTCACTGGCATGTGTGAGAGAAAGGTCAGCTTGGCGAGGTCAAAAATACTCTTAAAACTCCAAACATGTTGTTCAGTCTCCATTTAATGCTAAGGTCAAACGAGCCAGGTCAGAAAAGCATGGGTCAGTCATTTATTCATCATAATTAGTCATTGCTTGTAAGTATTTTATCAAATCAACTGATTTTTTACATTTTCTGTCTCAAAAAATTGGAGAAACAAATTAGGTGCGGCATCAACCACCTCTGGAACAACAAACTTTTTTCCTAATTAAATCATTTTTCTTATAATAAAAGGTCAATCATTTCTCACCAGTAAATTGGTCAAATGGAGAACTTTCAAAAAATCTAAAGGGGTTGAATGATGACACTGAGCTCATCAGCTGGTGATAAAAGTTTCCTAATAAAGCAATGTACAAATATGTATATACATCTTTTCATTACTTTATTTCAGTTTAAGAGTAAAACATCTCATGAGACAAAAATAATTTTTCAAGTCAATGCCACTTTTCTCTTTTGCAAATGCAGTTTAGTTCACAGTTTTTAGCACAAAAATGAAGTGCTTTCATTGTCACCTGAAGAAAAACTACCAGCATGTACCAACATGAGGACAAAAAAATCAAGTTATCTCTATTTCCCTCCACCAAAGAGGTAGCGCTCTGCCGTGAACAAAGGACTCTTGTGTTCAGACTACAGCAGGAGATGAGTCTGGAGTCTCCACCTCTCCACAGTCTGTGATGGTGATCCTTTTGGCGGTTCGCCCGGACCGTGAACCGTAGGACTCCACTTTGTTGACCACATCCATTCCCTCCTTCACGCAGCCAAACACAACATGCCTGCCGTCCAGCCTAAGTGAAGGAGAGGTTTGTTTTAATGCTGCTGTGTCAGACAGTGAGATGATCCACGATGACTTGTCTCTTTATGCTGAACTAGACACGTCTTCCTGCACTGCCTGTTGTTTTAGGACACCATTTAAATGTTTCTGTTGCTTTTATGTCATAATATACAACATTTAGGCTGCAAATCTTCAGTAAATGATCTAGATCTTTACAAACTGATTCATTTCACATGAACTAAAACAAACATGATTACCAATGCCTACCATTCGGTTTTAGTGGTGCAGATAAAGAACTGGGATCCGTTGGTGTTGGGTCCAGCGTTGGCCATGGACAAGATACCTAGAAGAGACCAAAAAAGATTTAATTCAGGTAAATCAAAGGCATAAAAACAGGGATGTGATAATGTTTATCGTTTTAATATATATCAACGTTTAATAGCTTCGCAAAAAATAATTCAAACACAAAGATTTTACAGCAACTTATTTTGATGATTTACACCCAAACAGAAGGTGTGCCCTCGACATGATTTCACCTCCTAACATTTCATTAAATATTAAAGCAGTTTAAAAACCTTTAAAATATCACAGCAAAATTCAACGATTTCAAGCATCCAGATTGGAATAGATTACCATGAAACAGCTACCATTAAGAATGAGATGCTTTTTATGACTCAGTGGTTTTTGAATGAACAGTTGCACAAATGTGCCACCTTGTGGCAAAACATGAGCATGACAAAGCAATGTTTGACCTAATTCTTGTGTAAAAAAAAAACTTAAACAAGAGTAAAACATAACCAATGACCAAATAGCCAAGTTAAACTGCGTGAAATAGAAAGAGTAGAGATTTACTGTTTTTGAAAAGAAAAAATAAATCCCACTGTAAGGAAGGCCACAAAGCAAAATATGGATATAAAAATGTGTAGTTATTTTATACAATGGAAACTGTGGGGAAAATTAGCAAAGGAATTTGTCAGTTTCTGGTCAATTAGAAGAGTCCAGGGTGGGTGGGATCTTTAAAATACAGCTGGCCAGTTTAGACGTGACAAAGAGGAGGTAGTTTAATATCAGTGACATGTTCTGCTGTCAGGTTCTTCCCGTTTTCACCTGCACAGAAGGTTAACCACACTGTGGATGGATCAGATAGGTGGATTGTTGAAATACAGGCCGTGTTTTGCCCAAATCTATCTGCCCGTTATTTGATTTTGGTTGGAGAACATGTACTACGAACTGTGATCCACGTGGCTTCATAATAATATTCAATAGCAGACAAGTTGATCTGAAAATGCCAACCCTACACACCTGAGTTTTGTTTGTTGTGAAAAACCATAATAACATGGAGTGTTGCATATTTTTAAAACCTGGAAAGAAGTTTCTTTGTAGAAATTATAGTAGTCATTTTTATGTTGGTTTACAACTGTACGCAAGAGTGATTACCAGGTCCAGTGTGCTTCAGTTGGAAGTTCTCATCTGGAAACTTCCATCCATAGATGGACTTTCCTCCAGTTCCATTGTGGTTGGTGAAGTCGCCACCCTGAAGCCACAAAGCAGGTCAATGCAATCCAACTGTAACAACTGGATGGACCATGAACACACAATTGAAAAGATGAAACACCTACCTGGCACATAAATTGGGGAATAACTCTGTGGAAGATTGATCCCTTGTATCCAAAGCCCTGTTCTCCTGTGCAAAGAGCTCTGAAGTTTTCTATAAAAAAAGAAAAAAGTCTAAATATCAGCATGTCTTAACAGGTCTTAGGATGAGTCACCAGCGCAATAATGTGGCTGATTGCTGCATAATTATTGGTTAACCGCAAATATCTTCAGGTAAAAACATGTAGAGTGTCTGCAGGGCCAAACACAAATAGCTTCCGTGTTAAATTACAGCTAAGCAGGTTTTACAGCAACTTCATAATGATTTACTCACTACATGCAAAGCCAGATATTTCAAGTCTTTATGATGATTATGGTTTACAGCTGATGAAAAACCCACATTCAAAATCTCAATTAAAATATTGTGAAAAGGTTCAATATTCTAGACTTAAAGTGTCACACTCTAATCAGCTAATGAATCCAGAACACCTGCAGAGGGTTCCTGAGCCTTTAGATGGTCTCTCAGTCTAAGCTGAATTATGGAAATAAATGAACTTTAGCACCATGTTCTAATTTATAAATAAAAATATAAAATATATTTAAAAATATAACCTACCTGCTGTTTTTGGCACAACATCCGCGTTGAGCTGCAGAAATAAAAAGCTCAATGATAAAGTGTCAACCCATTCTCCTCCAAACAAAACTACCAGATTCATGTTCAGAGGACTTCCGAATGTAGAGGCTAAAGGACACGAATTAACTTTATGATCTTGTCTTTGTATCTTCTTACCTCAAAGGTTACTCTGCCAAGCGGCTCGTTGTCCGCAGCAATGTCAAAGAAAACCGTTGGGTTTTTATTAGCAGAAGCGGCGCCGTTACTGTACAAACGAGCGGCGGTGAACGCCAGAGAACAAAACTTTATCCTGTTTGACAAAATCATCATTTCATAAAGGCTACAGTACAGTCTTCAAACGACTTGTCACACACGTTTTCAACAACAGGAAGCACACAAGTTCCTGTACAAAAGACCGGAACGAGAGTTCTTCTTCTTCTTCTTCTGGAATTTAATGGCGGTTGGCAAACAAGATAAGATTACCGCCACCTACCGGTGTGGACCACAGATATATATATATATACGTAGACCGGCCGCCATCTTAGATGGGTCTTCATTCGCCCCCAGTGCATTCATTTCTACTGAGGAAGACGCTTACACAGCTAATAAACACATTTTATCAAAGTTTTTCCACAAAATTTGACACATGTATGGCATGATAATTAAAATATGAATATAGTTAAACAAAATGAATGAAAACAAATTAAAAGATAAAATCCCAACAGATAGGCTAGAAAAGTCAATAATAATCCCACATGATCTGTTGTCAATAGTACACCGGCTGTTGCAGCTGTAGGCTGCACAAAAACGGGCATAGTTGCTCACTCTGCATTGACTTTGGAGAGTGAGGAGACCCATCCAATATGGCGGTGACGCTGTTACGCTCTCCAGCGCCCAATGGGGCGTCTACGGCCTAATCCCAATACTCGCACTTGCACCCTTCAATTGCGCGTTCCCGGCCAGGGGTGCGAATGATTAGGGTGTCCCAATTAGCCTTTCACCGGCCCCGCCCCCAAAATGGCTATTGTCCAATCACACATCATAGCAACCGTTACTATCCGACAACTCCAAACAAGGTGATGAAGCTAAGTCTAATTTATACTACTAAGCATTAGCCCCGATAGTAGTCGTGTCCCCTTCGTTTCCCTTCAGAACCTCCTCATCGAGCTCAACCAGCAACAGCCAAGCTTGAGTTCTCCCCGCCTCCCAGAATATCCAAGACCCTAAGACACACCATGCCGGCAAATCAGCGTAATATTACCTCAACCGTGTGTCTTATAAACGCACATTAAGCCTTGGCGCAACAGCGGGTGGTGTCATGATCACGTGAATTAATGCCGAGCTCCGGCGGGAACTATTGAAAATGAAAGTAAACACGGGCATAAGTTTCGTTTTGTAAACAGACTCAGCTGAGATGATAAACTGGAGCGATGCAGAGCGCTGGGAGCTTTTCTCCGTTAGAGCTGCCTGCAGCTCAGATCATCTGACAGCTCACAGGGACACTGCATCGCCGCCACCGCTCCCCGGATCCAAGCGTCCCCGGATCCAAGCGTCCCCGGACCCCGCCTTCTTCCGTTCTCCCAACTCCTTGTTCCCTGCTACACTTCGCTCAGTGGAGCCAACACTAATATATCCCTCCACTGCATACTGTAACCCTTTTTGCCTTGATCTGGATGATATTGCGGAGGAATTGCTCCAAAAAATGTCGCTGACACGCATCTGTCTACTTCTTTCCAACGCGGAAATCTGCCAAGCTGGTCAGTGTTTGACCCACTTATTGTCAGACTTAGCAACAGTAACTAAGGGGTTCGGCGAAAGGTCAATTCCCAAGTGCGGAAGCTGTCCATCATCTGATGATGGAGGAGTTTAATTTCTAATTTAAATTTTTCTTTTTCAAGCTCCAGTTTTTCCTGTACAGTCTTTAACTTTGATGTTTCCACCTCCACTCTGGATCTCTATTTCCAGCAGGATTTTCTGAAGCTCATCCTGGTCTCTTCGTCTCTGAGAAGAACAAGGACTTTTTGGAAACTCCTTCTGCGTCACTGATGTGGAGCTGTCCTCTGGAGGCTCCGGTCTCTCATTTGAATTTAAAATGTTTAATATTGTTAATAAAACGAAGATGTAAGGATTATTTAGAGCTTCTTCATGAATGACCTGCCAATGGTGTTTTGAGCTGTCCTTTCCCCAGCGCAGCACTTTTTTATCTGGTGATGTGTGGCGCTGAACAACGCTGCGGTCACAAAAGTAAGCCTGGCCTGCCAGACTCGCCCTCTGTTTTCTACACAGAGAACTAGTCTGGTAACGCTCCCATTAAAATAACCCCACCCCCTGAGAGTTCTCACCGAGCTAATCAGCGCTGAGCAGCGAACGTCACACACAGCAAAGTTCAGTTTCTCAAACAACAAAGATGGCGTCTCAAGCCAGAACCAGAACCTTCTACTGAGGAAGGTGCTTACCCAGCTAAAAACACATATCGTGGTGTCACCTTTACTTGCGCTAATGGATCAACAAGTAAAAAAAGCTGGGGTTAACTGCAGTGCAGCTCGGCGTGAACAGTGAGAGGGAGATTAGCAGTGCTCCTTTGACGCCATCTTTGACTACAGCTAAAAAACTACAGCATCGCGCGATAAGTCATCATTTCCGCCTTTTTTCGGATTGTTTATTTTTGAGCTGGCTAGACACCACCCCTCGTGGTGCTCGCTGCCTCTGAGTTTCCAGACTCTTTCCTCTGTGTAGAATAGACAGAGGGAGAGTCTGGCAGGCCAGACTACACAAAAGCTTGACTTAAGGACTGTGTATCTAAGTCAGACGTAAGGACTGGAGTTAGTACTGAGTGCACCAACTCAGACTAGGACCTGTCGTAGCTGCACCTGGACGTATCGTGCGCGCTCACGTCTGACTTAGCTAAGTCAGACATAAGAGTTAAGACTGGCTTAAGTTACGACCACCTGGTGCACTCCTCTCCAGAACCACAGATTTAACCAATAACATCAAGTCTGACGGCCATGGCATCCAGCATGAGAGATACACATCTGTGTTTAGCCTGGTCTTTCTGGCATCATTTTGTTCAGGCCAAGCTTGTCATCCACCAATCACAGCCTCCTGTAAAAGAATAGAAACATATTTAACATTTGCATCAGTAATTTCCAAAAGTTGAATTTGACAACATTAAGACTTGCTTTGTATTGTGTGTGGATGTGGGAGGGGCATAAGTAGAGTCTCGAGGGATCTGTGTGCGTTAGGACCATGAAAATGATGGATGAGGAGAAACTCCTTATGTCTGACTGTGGTGCTGCTTTGCCATAAAGTCCATCTGAAGATCTGAAATTTTAAGAGCAAATGTTAAAGTCGCCTGCACAACTACTCATGAGCCGAAGACTCCGTTCCATCCTCCCTGCAACACCCAAAAAGCTGGAAGCACAAATAGTTTGCCAGCAAATGTTACATGAGAGGAGAGAAGTCTGCCAGCAGCGACAGCAAGCTTACTTTAACAGAACTGCCAGAACCCTGCCTCGTCTGCATCCAGGCACACCTGTCCGGTTCCGTCAACAAGATGGTTCCTGGAAACCAGTTGTAGTCACACGTCCCGCAGATACGCCCAGGAGCTACACCATAACCACCAACACGGGACAAGATTACCGCTGCAACCGCCGGCACCTCCATGAAAGCAGAGGCAGCCCAGGACGAGAAGAACCCATTCAACCAACAGCCAACGGTCTTGATGGCGCCATGTTTTACCGGCATCAGCATGTGAAGCACCCTGATAAAGACACCGCAACACCAGGATATACAACTCGATATGGACGTGAACCAAGACAGGTCTTAAACCTGTAATATTGAAGACGGGTGCAGGCGGATCGCTGCCCAATATGTATGTTCTATATGGCATTTATTTAAAAAAAAAAAACCAGTAATCAGCTGTTCATATGTTTGTGTTCTAACGTTTTCACTGGCTGCATCTGATTATTATGGTAACATTTGAGCCAATATTGCATCAAGATGCTGTGATATTAAGGATTGTTGTTCTGGACATTTATTCCTATAACCTCAGTTGTCTGACAAGCTTTGTAAGTTTTAATTTTAAGAAGGGAGATGTAACATGCTGACCTATATTCATATCGGTCACCAGAGGGCACTGTGTTCACAGATATAGAAAGAGGGAACTGGAGGAAACGGAAGGAGTAAGAAAAGGGATAGATGGTGTGTACATGTATTATTCGAAGGAGTTGAATAAAATTTGTGTGAAACGATACAAAGTATTACAGGACCAGGCAAGTAACATCTGCTTGTGAAAGTTTGAGAGCTTTATGGGGATTTTGGGAATGTCATAATTACAAATCAAAAGAAATTTAAGACCACCTAGTTTGGAGAAAATGTAAGAGGGGATAATGTTCCATATAGAAGATGGATTAAGTAAAACATTTTTTAGCCAGTTTATTTTCAAAGTGTTAGTGAGGGTTGAGAAGTCTATAAAATTTAAACCACCATGACTTGCGGAATTGATTAAAACAGATTTTTTAATATAGTGAACCTTTTCCTTTTCCAAACAAAGTTCAGTAACATTCTATCAATACTTTTTAGAGTGCTGTTATCCACATACAGAGATTGAGCAGCATATGAGAGCCTGGACAGACCCTCAGCCTTAAAGAGAAGGATTCTTCCCTTCAGTGATAAATCTCTTTGAAGCCAAGAGTTCAATTTTCTTTGTGTTTTCTCAACCGTAGAGGAAAAATTAGCTGGGCATCTTAAAGTGGGGTCTTTAGTTATAATAATACCGAGATAAGATACCTGGTTCTTAACTTGAATATCACAAACAGAGACAACCGCAGATTCTTTAATGGATAATAATTCGCACTTGTTTAAATTAAGATGGATGCTTTAGAGAAAGAGCTGATTAAGTCTAGAGCAACCGATACTTGAGAGGCATCTTTCAAAAACAAGGTGGTATCGTCAGCCGGCTGACTGATAACAATATGTTTTCCAGCAACTTCAATCCCATTCAAGGGGCTCTGTGAAATGTAAGTGGCAAGAAACCGAACTACAATCAGAAATAAATAAGGGCATCCCTGTCTGTTGCCTCAAGATAACATAAACCTTTGTGAGGTACCAAATTTGAGTTTGGTGGAGCTGTTATTGTTATTATATAGAGTTTGATTGTATTACAGAAGTATGGACCAAACCCACATTTTTCTAGATAAAATTATGTTCCACAGAGTCGAAAGCCTTTTGAAAGTCGAGAAACATAATGAAGCTATCTGTGTCAATGAGGTCACTGTAGTCGAGGAGGTCCAGGACTAATCTAATATTGTTTACAATATGTCGTTTTTTCATAAAGCCAGATTGTGTTTACCTTTTATTCTGTTGGCAAAAAGCAAAGCTAAACTCTTATAATCAATATTCAGTAGAGTTTGCGGCGCCAGTTATCAATATATAATTAAGATCCTTTTTGGGCTTTGGAATCAAAGAAATGATGCCTTGAGTCATTGAGGCAGGAAGAGACTGGATATCAATGCTTTCTTTAAACACTTCACTTAGGAAAGGACTGAGGGTTCATCTGCACAACAATGAACTACTTATGTATGACACAAAAAAATTCCATCACAAACACAAGCTTTTATTTGGTGATTTTTTTATATATTCATTCATATGTTTGTTTATTAATTCGCCTATAACATTACAAAAATACCCGCGTCTTTAAACATTCACATCTTCTTAAAGCTGCCACCTCTGAGGGGATGCAGCAGCAGGGTCCCAGGAGGAGGGAACAGATGTTTTTTTTATCATCTGGTTGGATCGCGACAGCAACGCGCATGCGCGCATTCCCTGTTTATGGTTGCCAGCAAGGTAAAACTTCGCTGAAACTAAGAAACGTTAACACGTCTTTTAAACATAAAAATCGAATGAAAACGCGTATCCACCAGGACATTGGTTTATCTTGTGCGTGGAGGCGTTAGGTCGAAGCTGAGAGGCTGCTGCTGACTTTCCTCTTGTGAAAAATCGTGTTTTTGGGGAATAATCGGAAGGCGGAAGTGAGTACTCCCCGCTTCCTATCAAGCCTCTCAACCCAACGCATGGATGACCGTCTTTAGATGTTTATTAACGTTTTGTTTTCACACCTCTAATTTCGTCCCAAAGATAGTCAAGAGTTTTCATTTACCTGTGAGTTTCTCCGGTTGCGTCGGGATGGCAGCGGCTGCAGAAGCGCAGGAGAGCCGCGGCAGGAGCGGCGGCGCGCAGGTAACAGGTGACGGAGAACCGGAGGAGGCCGAGGAGTTCACCTGCGCTTCCCACTGCCTGGAGCTGTCCAGGCGGCAGAATGAGCAAAGAAAGGTGGGGCTGTTCTGCGACTTGACCCTGATCTTCAGCTCTAGAGGGGTGTCCGGAGAGCGGGTCCAGACCTTACATGTCCACCGCTCAGTCCTCTCCGCGGCCTCCCAGTACTTTGAGCTGCTGCTGGGGGGACAGTTCTCAGAGTCCCGCACCGGGAGAGTGGAGCTGAAGGAGTGGAGCTCGGAGACTGGGCCTGACCCGGACACCGTGGAGAACGTCATCCAGTTCATGTACACGGGGGAGATCAGGGTCACCGCTGGCAGTGTCAATGATGTGCTGGAGCTGGCTGACAGGTGTGTTTTTGTTTAATTTGGTTTATTTTGTGTGTTATATTAGCCACACCTGGTTCTCATTATAGCTTAATGCGTGACCTGACTGTGATGATTGTTGTCACTGCAACATCATCAGTCATCATAGTTAGTTTGACATGATGGGAATATGTTCCCACATGGAAATGAGTAGTTACAACAGATTTATGAACAACTCCTATGATATCACTCTTGTTTTTTATGGAGCTACTGATTAAACCTAAAACTAATCACGTGTTCATTACAAATGTAATCTAATGCATTATGTTTGAGTGAAAAATGTTATATTCACTGTTTGTCCAGCCCACTGCTGTGATGTTCATTAATTCCTGCTATTCAGATAATAAAAGCAGTTTAGACGAGCGACTGTGTAATTATGTAAAATAAACAAATGCAGACCTGCAACCTATTTTCTAGGAAAAGATGAATAGTGCTACATAAGACATAAAGACACAAAGTTAGGTTCTAGTTTGTTTTTATGTAATTCTTTGTTTTATTATTAATTTAAAGTCCTGGTAAAATACTTCTTAGGTTAATGTTTATATCTAAGTAAAATTCTGCATTTCCCGTGCACAAGTTTCAGGTAATCAGTGACAAAAAGGATTATGATAGTTAGCATTATTATAGCATATCTAGCTGAATGGTGGCTAGGGAGTCCTGTTGTTTCGCAGTGAGAAGGTTGCAGGTTCGAATTCTGGCTCCAGTCTGAGTTAGCATGTTCTCCCGATGCATGGGTGGGTTTTCTCCAGGTGCTCCAGTCTCCTCTCGCAGACCAAAAATGTGCATGCTTACATTGCCAGTGGATAAAAGTGTCTGCAAAATGAATAACACAAACATTGGGTAGGGCCCATAACATGTAAATTTCAAACATTGAAGCTATAATTAGAAGTTCAGCTTGGAATCTTACAAAAATGTATAAACACTACAATGAGCCAAAGCGTGGCTCTGATAGGACATCTTCACTTATCTGTTCTACATCTGTAATGACTTCAGGTTGATCGTAGAGACAATTTTACTCCAAAAACAGACAGAAGCATTGTGGCGACTGACCAAAGCACTAGTCAATAATCCAGTGAGCTAACTAACTAAAACTAATTTATTCAATGTTTTCACTTGCTTAGTAATTCCTGGCTGACCATATTGTGTTATCTTCTCAATGCCTCAGTTTCACCTTACACTTAACTCCAGGTTAGCCTTCCTACCTAATCTCTGTTAGTTTTAATTATATGTTAGTTTTTCTACCAGTTTTACTGCCTTAGTTACACGTAGTAATTCCTGGCTATTGTAGTTCATTTAGTCAGGTTTCACTGATTTAGTTTTGGCCTGCTTAATTCTGCAACCCTAAATGTTTTGTAATTCATTGTAATTCGAGGTTAGCCTTCATACAAACTCAAAGCATTGACTTTCCTGTTAGTTTTCAGTACTTGTTTTTTTTTTTTTGTAGTTAGCTTAATCAGTGTTTTCAATTACTTATAAATTCCTGGCTGACCACATTTAGTTCTCTTCACAATGTTTAATTGATAATATGTTAATCTTCTACTTTTAGTCTTCAATGTTTTTAGTCCATTGTTCATTTTTATGTTTGTTTTGTCACATTGAGATGCTTTTGTGTAGGAAATGTGCTATATAAATAAAGCTGTCTTGTCTAATCATTAGTTAAAAACTCTGTTGCTAAAATTATACAAATCTTCTCCCGTCAGGTTCTTGTTGGGGCAGCTGAAGAGCTTCTGTGCAGAGTTCCTGGTGAAGAACTTGACCTTGTCCAACTGTGTTGCTGTACACAGTCTGGCCCACATGTACTCTCTGGACCAGCTCGCTCAGGAAGCCGCCAAGACAATCAGAAGAAATTTCCACCTAATTATTTGCAACGAAGAGTTCTACGCACTGCCGTTTCATCTGTTACGAGACTGGGTGTCAGACGCTGAAATCACTGTGGATTCTGAGCAAGAGCTGTATGAGGCTGTCATGAAATGGGTCCACCAAAACCCAGAGGGTCACGAGAAGTACTTTGAAGAGTTGTTTAAGCTTCTAAGGCTGCCACAGATTGCTCCTACCTACCTGACACGTGTGGTAAAAAAGGAACCTTTAGTGGCGAACAATGCGGCGTGTCACCAGCTGGTGCTGGATGCTCTGGAGTTTCACGCCGTTTGCTCTGAAGGCCACAGACAAGCTCCTCCAGAGCTCTGTGCCTCCTACAGGGGGCCGACCCAGCCACGCTATGGCCAGAACATGGATGTGATTATGGTGATAGGCGGGGTTTCAGAAGGTGGAGAGTATCTCAGTGAATGTGTGGGATACTTTGTGGCTGAGGACCGGTGGGTCTACCTGCCACACATTCACAACCACCTAGATGGACATGCCATCGCTGCCACTGAGGACCATGTTTATGTGGCGGGCTCCATGGAGCCTGGATTTGCAAAGATGGTGGAACGCTACAACACGAGCCTGAACAGTTGGGAGCAGGTCAGCAGCCTGATCACACGCAAGCACTCATTTGGCCTCATGTGTGTGGGAGACGTCCTCTACGGCATCGGTGGTCATGGGAACTTCAGTCCAGGCTTTAAGGACGTGTCTGTGTACAAACCTGAGCTGGATGAGTGGATCAGCCTTGAGCCGGCGCCAAAGATCCTACGAGACGTGAAAGCTGTGAGTGTGGAGAATCGCTACATCTACGTGATGGCCAGGACCCCTGTAGACATAGACCACGATGATGGACTGAGCACTGTGACCATGTGCTATGATACAGAGAGTCACAAGTGGCAGGAAGTGCAGTCATTACCTCTAATTGATAACTACTGTACTTTTCAAATGGCTGTGGCCTCCACACCCTTCTACCACACTGCTTCCTGTTGCTCCAAGAACTACAAGGTGACATTTGAGTCTGCACAACAGAAGATAAGCAGGAACATCCCAGAGGAAATCCTCAGCAGCCTCCCTTCAGAGGTTCTCGGAGTAGAGGGTGCTGCTATTTGCTACCTCGGAGATGACATCTTCATTATCGGAGGGTGGGGGAACAGCAGCACCTTAGAGAGGCAGTACCGCAAGGAGGCGTATCGGTACTGTGCAGAGAGGAAGCGCTGGACGCTGCTGCCCCCCTTACCTGAGCCACGCTGCCGAGCAGCAGCCTGCCATGTTCGAATCCCATACCGCTACCTCTACGGCCAAGCGCGCTATCCCATGCCACAGAACCTGGCTCGCCAACGAGATCGCATGCAGCAGATGCAGCAGCTCCATCGACGCACCCTCACCCTGCGGCGACAGCTGCAGTCACAGATCGAATGCTGAAGTGAGGATCATAGCGTCTGCTGTTTGGCAGAACTTCATCTGCTAATAAATGCCTTGCTGCTTTGATGCTGTTGTCCTATTTTAATGCTTTTACTGATTTATCTGGAGCTGGTTTCAAGAGAAGGAATAAACATTATTAACTCATTCACTGCCATTGACGACAAAAGTCGTCATTTTAAATCCAGCCGCTCACTGCCATTGACGACTTTAGTCAATTAGCAGCTCACGCTTCGACAACAGAGTGTGAAAGAATGGATAACGCTAGAAATACGGCGATTCTTCCAGATGTAAGAAGTGAGTCTACTCTTTGTTTTGGTAGTTGTGGCGTTTACATGATCATAGAGCACAATGTTCTGTGACTCTTCAAAAAACAGTAAAAACGCTCAAAAACGCTGGCAGTCAGGGGCTTTCTGATCAGAAAATGGCTGGCAGTGAATGAGTTAAATGCTGGTGATGTAGAAATAAAACTATTGGGTACTCAGGCAAATCAATGACCGGTTCGACATGATTTTAGACTCTTTAGTTTACTTTTAACCTGTAATTAATGTAACTATAATAATATAATAACTAGTTACTGTGATATAAAAAGTAAATCTTGATTTTTTTTATTTTTGCTTTTACTTTTCAACATTTGAAGCTGACTGTGTTGATATTGGAGGGTGCTCTGAGATGTGTCCCATACTTGTTTTCTGGCAGGTTATTATTATTATTATTCTTATTGCACCCAAATAGTTCAATCAGACAAAATGTCAGTCAATAATTGTGTTTGAAAGTTGTTCAAATGCTGCAACAAGAAGTTATTTTTGTAAACTGAAGCTATACATTCCGACTTTTCCTTGTAACAGATTCAGGTTTAAAAAGTCTGACCTGAATCCTGTTTTTTTTTTTTTTTTTGCAAATGTGAAATTTATATAAACATTGTACTGTATAAAGTGCAAAATGTATTTTGTGCACACACAAAAATTAGATTTTTTTAAGGATCAGCTGATGTTGGCTTGGTGCAAGCAGGTGCATCCCTGATGTGTTCGAGCTTGTTTAGATATAAATATCAGCCATCTTGCAAGGAGGATGAGACTCCTAACAGGTTACGCTTCAATACTCTGTAATTCTGCAGTAATAAAAGTATTCCTGAATTTAAACAAGCTGTCTGTGAAGTCCATCAGAGGCTGACTAACGGAGAAGAAATTACACCACATTTTGTTTGAGGGTTTTTTGCTTCTTTATCTCTAATTTAGTAAACGGTATTTGCTTGGAATGCTTTTTAAATATGATCTCATTAGAGTTAGTGACAATATCATTACAACATACATTGTAGATGTAAAGAAAGGTTCATAGTCGGCTCATCTCTGGTGTGTACAGCATGCCTCCCCCTCTGGGGATTAAACTGTTCTACAATGCCAAATGTTAAACAAAAGATAATGTAAATAACTGAAATGCTTTTTTATTAAATGTTTTACTTTCTTAAATTTGAGGTTAATGTATTGAATGCACATTTTTTAATGAATGAGCAGCATCCATTCATGACTTCTACTTATGTTTGATGAAACTGGGTAAAACTGTGCAACTGAGGGCTATTGACCATACATTCCAAAAATAAGTCTAAAGGAGAAGACACGATCTGGTAACTTGAGTCTAGTTTTTTTTTTCTTTTGTAATTTAATCGCAATAAAACAATTTCTGCTAAAACGGGGAACGATTTCAGTAAATCCTCCCCATGAACTAGGAACTAATATACAGCAGTTCATGGGAGGAGGCGGGGACTTAGTGGTGTAACACACCCGGAAGTAAACAATCAGCTATATAAACTTATATTTGTTTTTCTTTTCCCAACAACAGCTCGACACATGTTGTCTTTAACGCGATGAAATAACGTTTAACGACTGTCTGGAAGAGCGGGGAGCTCGGACCTGGCGCGTGACGCGTTCGTTAGAAGATGGTTAGTGACCGATAGCTGCAGTTAATGACTGGGGTAAAGCCAGCCTCCACTCGGAAATCGACGGTAAAGTGAGCCCTCACTCGATTTTTCGAGGCACACGTATACCAAGTTTTACGGTAACAGCGCTAGCGAACCTTTTCAAAATAAAAGCTAGTCGCTGAAACATGCTTTCTGACTGATAATTTAAATAAAGATCGTTAAAAATGAACTAATACAGTAATCTACTAATACTTTATAGCCATTTTAACTTACGGTAACAGCGGAAGTGAACCTTTTCAAAATAAAAGCCAGTTCCTGAAACGTGGTTTCTGACCTTCTGGCTGATAATTTAAGTAAAGAATGTTGAAACTGGACTTAAAAAGTAATCTACTAATACTTTATAGCCATTTTAACTGGTATTTCCAAATAAAAGAATATTAAAAATGGTTTAAATGCCTAAAGAAAAGATGTTATTCTGTGAGTCCTGGGTGATTTTTAGCTCTATTACAAGCATAACACTGCTGGAAATTTATTTGAAACTTTTATTAACAGCTAATTTTTTTATTTATACATTAATGATCCCAAAACATGGAAATCACAAGGAAATTTGGAAAATTTTAAAGTAGATCCTGTATGTTTAAAAAAATAAAAGTGGTACACCATGTCTAGTCCATGTAAAAAAAACGGTTAATCCAAATCTGATATGGAATTTCAAAATACAACCCCCTTTGAAAATTGATAAAGTGATTAATTCGTCTATTTTGAAAAATAGTTAAAAAACACTTTTTTTC
Source organism: Aphyosemion australe (assembly GCA_006937985.1). Classification (NCBI taxonomy): domain Eukaryota; kingdom Metazoa; phylum Chordata; class Actinopteri; order Cyprinodontiformes; family Nothobranchiidae; genus Aphyosemion; species Aphyosemion australe. The sequence continues at coordinate 1,326,446 of SSNS01000143.1, forward strand.
AAAATAAAACCTCTTTGAAAATGGTTATAAATGATTCATTCCTTAATATTGAAAAATTGTTTAAAAATAATTCTCCTGTTATGCCAGCTTCTGATGTGGACAGATGACTACTGGACCACCTCTAGTTCATGTAAAAAAAAAGTTTGATCCAAATGTAATGTACAATTTCAAAATAAAAGCTCTTTGAAAACTGTTAAAAAGATTCATTTCTCTATTTTCAGAAATTGTTTAAAAATAATTCCCCTGTTATTCCATGATCTGGTGTGGACAGATGACTACTAGAACACCTCTAGTTCATGTAAAAAAAAGTTTGGTCCAAATCTGATGTGGGATTTCAAAATAAAATCTCTTTGAAAACTGGTATAAAAGATTCATTTCTCCATTTTCAGAAATTGTTTAAAAATAATTCCCCTGTTATTCCACGATCTGGTGTCGACAGATGACTACTAGACCACCTCTAGTTCATGTAAAAAAAGTTTGATCCAGATCTGATGTGGGATTTCAAAATAAAAGCTCTTTGAAAAGTGGTATAAAAGATTAATTTCTCCATTTTCAGAAATTGTTTAAAAAAAATTCCCCTGTTATTCCACGATCTGGTGTGGACCCGTGACTACTAAACCACCTCTAGTTCATAGAAAAAAGTTTGATCCAAATCTGATGTGGGATTTCAAAATAAAAGCTCTTTGAAAACTGGTATAAAAGATTCATTTCTCCATTTTCAGAAATTGTTTAAAAATAATTCCCCTGTTATTCCACGATCTGGTGTGGACAGATGACTACTAGACCACCTCTAGTTCATAGAAAAAAAGTTTGATCCAAATCTGATGTGGGATTTCAAAATAAAAGCTCTTTGAAAAGTGGTATAAAAGATTCATTTCTCCATTTTCAGAAATTGTTTAAAAATAATTCCCCTGTTATTCCACGATCTGGTGTGGAC